>OW240914.1:144944774-144970144 GCA_933207985.1 Pelobates cultripes | reverse complement strand
GGTCAATAGTACAGGGGGTGGTATCCAGTAAGTCAGGAAGGGGTAGCCCTTCACTATCCTCTGTGGCGGGGGCGCACACGGCGCCCACCTCCTCTGTTCTTTCAAAATATGGTTTGAGCATGTTCACATGGAAGGCTTTGGTCAGCCTTTCATCTGAGCATTTGCTCACGATGTAGGTAGTCTCGCTAACCTGTTCCACTACCTTAAAGGGTCCCTGCCAGGCTGCTTGCAGCTTGTCTTTTTTAACGGGCCTCAGAGCCAGTACCTTCTGCCCTAAGTCCAGCACTCTATCCTGGGCCCTCCTATCGTACCACTTTTTCTGGTCCTCCTGGGCCGCCTGCAGGTTCTCCCGAACCGATCGGTGAGGGCCCGCAGACGGTCCCGGAACTCCAGGACATACTGGGCGATAGGGACTCCCCCCTCATCTGTATTGCCCTCCCAGTGTTCCCGTACGAGCTCCAGTGGGCCCCGAACTTTTCTCCCGTACAGGAGTTCGAAGGGGGAAAACCCAGTGGAGGCCTGGGGCACCTCACGGTAGGGAAACAGAAGGTGGGGAAGGAATTTTTCCCAATTCTTGTGGGACTCTGTAAAAGTTTTTAGCATCTGTTTTAGAGAGCCATTGAAACGTTCACAGAGCCCGTTAGTCTGGGGATGATACGGGGCGCTGAACAGGGGTTGCACTCCACAGCTCTGCCACAGTTGTTGCGTCAGGGTAGCTGTGAACTGTGTCCCCCGATCTGAGAGTATCTCCTGCGGGAAACCTACTCGGGTGAATATCTGAATAAGGGCCTCTGCCACGGTCTCGGCCTCTATATTGGTGAGGGCGACTGCCTCCGGGTATCTAGTGGCGTAGTCGACCACCGTTAGAATAAACTTTTTGCCCGACGGGCTGGGGCGACTGAGGGGTCCTATTAAATCCACCGCTACTCGGTGGAAGGGCTGTTCGATGATGGGCAGGGGGTGCAGCTTAGCCTTCCAAAGGTCTCCCCTTTTCCCTACCCTTTGGCATACATCACATGTCCTGCAATAGTACTTAAGGTCCTGGGTGGCTCTGGGCCAGAAGAAGGTTTGAGTTAACCTGTCTCTGGTCTTTTTGACCCCTAAATGTCCTGCTAGGGGAATGTCATGACTGAGTTTTAACAACTCAGCCCGAAATTTACGGGGCACAACTAACTGTCTTTTTATGACCTGGGTAGCCCCCTGTCCCACCCCCTCGGTTACCCTATATAGCAACCCCTTATACCACTCAAATTTTTCGTGCGGGTTGTTCTCGGGGGTAGCGGTCGCGGCCTTCCTATAGCCTTCTAACGTGGGGTCAGTACGCTGTTCCTGTTCAAACCACTGGGGGGTATCCCAGAAGGGTACGGGGGGATCGGGTAAGGGAGGTATTTCGAATCTTACCTGGTTTTCCTCAGAGTGCAGCGGAGCTTCCAGTCTGGCTTGAGCTCGGGTGGTGACCGGGTAGGCCTCGGCAGGGGGGTCTCGGGCTAGTCGAGAGGTTAGGCATCCCACATCATTTCCCAACAAAACCTCGGCGGGCAGTTCTTGCATAATCCCCACCTCCAGCTGTTTAGACCCGGAACCCCAATCCACAAGCATATTAGCGGTGGGCAATTTGTGAATAGCGCCCCCAGCCACCCTTACAGCGACTGTGCGTCCGGTGCGAGCTTGTGCTCTGACCGTGTGGGGTTGTACCACAGTCAAAGTGGCCCCAGAGTCTCTCAGCGCCCGGGCCCCCACGCCATCGACGGTAATCCATTGGCGGTGGTGGTCCCGGTTGTCCCCCTCAGCTTGTACTGGATTGACCTCATGTAATACGCTCCATTGTTCTTCGTGGTTAAGGGCAGGGCCTGTGTGTTCCTGTTGCACACAGTGAGCAGCTGCCCTGGGTTGTTGTGGGGCTGGCCGTTCCCAGCTTCCCCGGTTTAAGCGAGGGCACTGATACTTGTAATGTCCTGGTTGCTTGCAGTAGTGACACCCTGCAGGAGGTCGAGGTGTGTTTGCTGGGTTCGGTGGGGGGTTACCTATGGCAGGTCTAGGTGGAGCCGGGTTGGTTGGAGCTGTGTACTGAGGCTTAAATGGTGGTCTGCTCGCCCCTTGCTCCTTCCTCCTGTTATCCTGGTACTCGTCCGCTAGCCTAGCGGCCTCCTCCACGGTTTTTGGTTTCCTATCTTTTACCCAGTCTTTTATGTCCTCTGCAGTATGATTAAAAAATTGCTCCAGTATCACTAGTTGCAAAGCTTCTTCTAGGGTGGTTGCCTGGCAGCCCTTCATCCAATTGCGGGCTGCCCGCTGCAGGCGAAAAGCCCATTCCGTATGGGAATCTCTCCCAGTCTTTCTCAGGTCTCTAAACTTTTTCCGGTATGCCTCCGGAGTTACCGCATATCTGGCCAACAAAATGTCTTTTATTTTCTCATAATTATGTATGTCCCCCTCAGGTACTGCTCGCAGCGCCTCGGCTGCTCTACCTGACAATTTACTGCTGAAGACTGCAGCCCATTTGGTGGAGTCTAATCCCTCCAGTGCACACTGACGTTCAAAGTCTTGCAAGTAACTGTCAATTTCCATTTCATTGTCAACAAATGATTTAAATGCTGCATAATTTACCTTCTTTGGTATTTCCCCAATACTTCTCGGGGAGTGTAGCAAATCCCCCTGTGACGATCTGTCCCGGTCATCTTGCTCTTTTTGCGCTTGTCTGGCTTGTGCTACGACCTGCAGTATTGCCTCTGAGGATGGATTGGGTCCCAATAAACTGAGTGTCCATCGGATGTCCTTTTGCATCACGGTTTCTTCCTCTTGATCCATCTCTATATTACTGGTATTATCGCTCTGCATTAACTCCGCAATTATCGTGGCTTTTGTTTTGTTACTTGCCACTCTGCCTCGAGCTTCCAGTAAGTCCTTTAGCGTGGTTCTTTTAAGTAGCTGGTACTGCTGAGCCATTCATTCCTCTGCTTGTTTTGAAATGTCCATTTGGGGTTCGAATCCCTCCGCTTGCCACCAGTTGTAAGGAAATCAAGTATATCTGAACCGCTTTGATAATTCCTCCTGCAATGTCAGCGTCCAAGGTAGCTCTAAGCAATGAAGTCCATAAGAAATATAACAGCTTCCCAAGATAATTCCCTTGGTAAAGCATACGAATTCCCAAATAACAGTCAGAGTCCAGAATCAGGATACAAGTAGATCTGAGGTCTGGAATCTCCAGCCTGCTTTTTATTAGGGTTACAGACAAGAAATACACACCCAGGGGGAGGCATTAAATCACCAATCAGGTATAGGTTACAGCCCATACCTCCCTCCCCTCTGATAAACAGTTAACTTCATTAAAACGTGCACTATTTTACCCCAGTTCTGGATGTACCCCAAAAACAGGGGGTACACCTTTAAATTGGGTACCGCTGGATAGTTCTCATTTGTGGGGACAACATGTCAAAAAATCAGTCCATTCGGATGAATGGTTCGGGAGTTATGGAACACTAAAGTTTTGACCGACCGCACGGACCCTCTAGCCGAAAATAGTTCCATAAGTTTTGGCCCTGCGGTCGGTCTCCGTTTAGGCGAATAAAAGAGACGAAAGCCCTGCCATCCATTCGCATCTTTGCGATCGTTGCAATCCCCATACGAAGCTGCATGCAACTACCGAACGGCCGGTGATTCGGTCGTTCCCGTGCGAAGTTCTGGATGTATGGAGGTCTCAGCGGTGTTCGCCTGTTTGCGTATCCGATTTTAGTTCCACGCGTCGACGGGCAAACACCGCTGTTCGCACGTAAAATGGCCGCGGCCACATGTAAAGTGCCGAAATGGCGGCCATCTATATTTTACACAGGGAATTCGCCTGAATCCATCCGAAACTTAGAAATGAAAGTTACATGCCGAATTCCAGCTGAGTTTGTGAATTAACTGTACAACAAAAGGTAGAAATCCTGATTAACGGAGTCATTTCTTCACATGGTCTATATATATATATATATACCCTGTATGTATGTATATATTTATATAAAAAAAAATATAGGTACATCCTTGCACTCAGGCCAACCAGTAATATAAATGCTGGGTGCTAAAAAGCCAGAGCCATCAGTTATAAACACATGAAAAAAACAGCTTGCACTCACGGACTTGAAAAAGTGAAATAAGGAATTTCTTTATTCAAATAGCTGTCACAACATCGTCACACCAACGTTTCAGCCCTCGTCCGAGGCTTTCCTCAGGATGAACTGACAATACCACACTAACCTCCAATGCTTTATTATATACCCCATAAGAAAAAGAAAATGACTCACCGCAGGTGAAGTGAACCGGAGTGTCGGCGTCTCCCACAACCATGTGCACATGTGCCAGCGTGAGAAACCCGGAAGAGCTGTATGCGGACTTGACTGGTTGCTATAGTTACATTAGAACGCCAAAACACTCCATAGAAACACCGAACAGATCCCAACTAATGTATAGAATAGACACCAAGTGCCCAATCAAAAAGCACCAAAATACCATATGTACTAAGACCCAGTATCCATATGCAGAAGGCATCTACCAGTTTAAGAGATCATACATATACTCCCTTAATAACCACTAATATAGAGGCTACTCCTTAAAAGAGAATAATTCTATCGGTAATAGAATCCAACTACTGCCCACATGCAGAGTTAACAGATCTAGACTGCAATTTTAAAGGAATACCGTCCTGGAAAACAAGTGTAAACATAAAGACTAGAACAGCCATTTCCAAACTTAAGTTGCTGCTCAAAACTATACATATATACATAATAGTAACATTGCCACCAAATAGTAACAACTCAGTCAGCAAAGACAACTTGTCAAATAGTTTCTCTTCACACTATATAAGTAGAAAATGGGATATGGTGCCAAAAAAATCTTTAAATATAATCCATGGGACAAAAATCCTCAAAATACTAAAAAATAAAAAATGAAAAATAACAATAGCTATCAAAACTACACTATGAATGCGATGTTCCTCAAACAAATGTTCAGATGTAGTTTAGTTATATGAAGGGATGGTAAGATATTAATTCATTTAGTCCATGTGGGGACATTGTGTTTAGTTCAAAGATCTAAAATGTCTCTTTCCGTAACAACATCTTACTGCGGTCCCCCCCCCCCCTCCCTATGTGGTTGGGGTATGTGAGCAATAGCCACAAATTTGAGTGTGGCCAAAGAATGACCCAACTCTAAAAAATGTTTTGCCACCGGCTTATCTGAGTGGCCATCCCGGTAAGCAGTACGTATATTGGACCTATGTCCCCAATGCGCTCGCATAATGGAGTATCTGTTTTGCCTATATAGGCTAGCCCGCATGGGCAAGTAATTTTGTAAATGACAAACGGGGTCCGACATGTTATAGTATATCGTATATTGTAACGTTTGTTACTATGTGGATGATTAAAGGTATGTGACGGGACCATATGTCCACATGTCAATCAACTGAGACATCTAACACTTCCCATAATCTGAATATTTGGTTCCTTCTGGTAGCTTAAAACTGGGTCAGTCCTCACGAGCATATCACAAAGGTTCCTATTTCTGCGATAGCAGATCATGGGTGGTTCCTTGAATGTAGATGGTAAAGAATCATCTGCTGAAATCATATTCCAATTTTTCTTCAATATATTAGTAACATGACTAGCCCTATTATGATACGTCATAGGGAAAACAAGCCTGGGTGGCACCTTGGGACTTGGTCTGGCGTGTGCATTCTTTGCTTTCTCTAACGCCTTTTCCAAGGTAAATTTGTCATACCCACGCTCCAGGAATTTATTAGTCATCTAACTGATCTGCTGTTGCTTAACTGAATTGTCAGAGTTGTTCTGAATTACACGGCAATATTGTGCAAAAGGTATTGATTGAATTAATGGTTTTGGATGAGCACTCTTGTAATGTAATGTGTTGCGGTCTGTCGGTTTGGAATATAGGCTATATGAGAGCCCTGGGTTTGCAACAGCTATTTCCAAATCCAAAAATTGTTTTCTTTCTGTACTGATGTGTGCTGTAAATCTAACAGGTAACGGTAAATGATTAAGGTAATCAACCATAGCATGTGTCTGGGGTACCGTCCCCCTCCATAAAATCAACACATCGTCGATATACCGAAAGTATTGAACAATATGATGTTGAAATCCAGAAAAATTTTATTAAATTTCATAAATATACATGAAGGCATTAGCGTACATGGGTGCCAATGCAGCACCCATGGGCGTACCAGATATTTGCATAAACCAATCCTTTTCAAACCGAAAATAATTGTGTGTTAATGTGAATTCCAAAATCTCCAAAACAAATTATATCGGTGGACCCCGAGACTGAAGACTGTGTGAGGACTTGTCTCATAGCCTCTATACCATCATCATGTGGGATGATGGTATAGAGGCTGCTGACATCCATAGTAATGAGAACCGGTGATGGTATATCAAAGGATACATTTTGTAATTTGGATATCAGCATAGGGGTATCTTTAACACACGTATGCAAATTATCTACTGACTCTTTGAATAAAGCGTCCAACCATTTAGCAACTGGTTCTAATACCCCACTCACATCAGACATTATAGAAACATAGAAACATAGAAACATAGAAACATAGAATGTGACGGCAGATAAGAACCATTCGGCCCATCTAGTCTGCCCAATTACATTATGGGACGTCCAGGGGGGTTTGTAGAGTTCTTATGTATCTTCCGGATGGTATACAATATCGGACTACGTGGATGTTGTTGAATATGGAATAGGTATACATCTTGGTCAATTTAATTGGCTCTAAGTCCCATCAAGAGTACTTTCCTTTGTAGGATAACTTTGTAATTCCTTATATGTATTCGAATCCTGTAGTTGACGTCTGATCTCAAGAGCATATTGAAGGTAGTCCATTACAGCAATTCCGCCCCCTTTGTCAGGAGGGCGTATCATGATATTTGGGTCTTTAGCTAGACCATCAATCAAAAGGCGTTGTTTTTTAGTAATATTATCATATCCCTGATATTTCTGTTGTATGATTTGCGATGTTTCATGTTGGACAGTTGAAAGATATTCAGATTAGGGGAAGTGTTAGATGTCTCAGTTGCGTGACATGTGGACATATGGTTCCGTCACGTACCTTTAATAGTGATGTTGCGAACATAAAATTTTCGGTTCGCGAATGGCGAACGCGAACTTCCGTAAATGTTCGCGAACGGGCGAACCGGGCGAACAGCCATAGACTTCAATAGGCAGGCAAATTTTAAAACCCACAGGGACTCTTTCTGGCCACAATAGTGATGGAAAAGTTGTTTCAAGGGGACTAACACCTGGACTGTGGCATGCCGGAGGGGTATCCATGGCAAAACTCCCATGGAAAATTACATAGTTGATGCAGAGTCTGGTTTTAATCCATAAAGGGCATAAATCACTTAACATTCCTAAATTGTTTGGAATAACATGCTTTAAAACATCAGGTATGATGTTGTATTGATCAGGTAGTGTAAGGGTTACGCCCGCTTCACAGTGACAGACCAAACTCCCCGTTTAACGCACCGCAAACAACCGCAAACAGTCCATTTGCACAACCGCAAACTCCCCATTTGCACAAGGTTGGATACCAAGCTAGCCATGTCCCGTTCCTTGTCCTCACTGATGTCATTGAAGGTCTCTTCCTCCACCCAGCCACGTACAACACCAAGGGTCCCCAAAAGGTGACAACAAGCCCCCTGGGACGCCTGCTGTGTTTGGTCTTCCACCTCCTCAAAGCCACCTTCCTCCTCTGACTCCTCTTCTTCAGACTCCTCTCTCTGCATTACCTCTCTCTGCGTTATTATAAGGTGTGTTAAGTAGTACTATTCCTATCAGTTTAATCCCTGTTACGTCCCCTATCAGGGGACGTGTATATGGCATCGATTTTAGGAACCGGGAGATGGAAAAAGATGCTTGATCGTTCCTCCTACTTCAAATTTGGGGCACTGCGCGTGCAATCTAATGTGCCACCAGATAGGAGTGGTGTGTTAAGTAATACTATTCTTATCATTTTAATCCCAATGTCACGACTACTAGTGTGGTCCAGCACGCAGAAACTATGTAAACATATACATAGGCAAGAAAAGGAAAATAAAAGGACAGAGCGTAAACCGGACCTTAGAATGGCCGGACTAATACGCTAGAGACAGAGAATGGTCAAAGGGAAAGCCGAGGTCAAGGAAGCCAGAAAATACACAATACCGTTTACACAAGCCAAGTCAGGGAAACCAGAATTCAGAATAACCAGGGAAAAGCCAAGATCAGGATACCAGGAAATCAGATTCACAATGATAAAGCACTCTCAGGAAACCAGGAACAGGAAACCACGACAGGGCAAGGTACTGGGGTGAGCTAGGGATTTAAATATCACGCGGCGGGCCGGCAGCCGCGACACCCTGTTACGTCCCCCTCATCAGGCCTTTTTTAGTCGAATGTATCGCCCACTGTCAGTCTCTTCGGGATCCATCCCTCATTCATCTTAATAAAGGTGAGGTAATCTAGACTTTTTTGACCTAGGCGACTTCTCTTCTCAGTGACAATACCTCCTGCTGAACTGAAGGTCCTTTTTGACAGGACACTTGAAGCGGGGCAGGCCAGAAGTTCTATCGCAAATTGGGATAGCTCAGGCCACAGGTCAAGCCTGCACACCCAGTAGTGAAGGGGTTCATCGCTCCTCAGAGTGTCGATATCTGCAGTTAAGGCGAGGTAGTCTGCTACCTGTCGGTCGAGTCGTTCTCTGAGGGTGGACCCCGAAGGGCTGTGGCGATGAGTAGGACTTAAAAAGCTTTGCATGTCCTCAATCAACAACACGTCTGTAAAGCGTCCTGTCCTTGCCAGCGTGGTCGTGGGAGGAGGAGGATTACTTTCACCTCTTCCCCTGTTAGATTCCCGTTGTGCTGTGACATCACCCTTATAAGCTGTGTAAAGCATACTTTTTAATTGATTTTGGAACTGCTGCATCCTTTCCGACTTGCCGTAATTCGGTAACATTTCAGGCACTTTCTGCTTATACCGGGGGTCTAGTAGAGTGGACACCCAATACAGGTCGTTCTCCTTCAGCCTTTTTATACGAGGGTCCCTCAACAGGCACAACTGCATGAAAGACCCCATTTGCACAAGGTTGGATGCCGAGCTACTCATGTCCTGATCCTCGTCCTCAGTGATCTCACTGAAGGTATGTTCTTCCCCCCAGCAACGTACAACACCACGGGTACCAGATAGGTGACAAAGAGCACCCTGGGATGCCTGTTGTGGTTGGTCTTCCTCCTCTTCCTCAAAGCCACATTCCTCCTCTGAGTCCTCTTCCTTACAATCCTCTTCCAGCGTTGCCGCAGGTCCAGCAAGCGATGCTGATAAGGCTGTTTCTGGTGGTGATGGTGACCACAACTCTTCCTCTTCACGCTCATCTACGGCCTGATCCAGCACTCTTCGCAGGGCATGCTCCAGGAAGAAAACAAATGGTATGATGTCGCTGATGGTGCCTTCGGTGCGACTGACTAGGTTTGTCACCTCCTCAAAAGGATGCATGAGCCTACAGGCATTGCGCATGAGCGTCCAGTAACGTGGCAAAAAAATTCCCAGCTCCGCAGAGGCTGTCCTAGCACCCTGGTCATACAAATACTCGTTAACGGCTTTTTCTTGTTGGAGCAGGCGGTCAAACATTAGGAGTGTTGAATTCCAACGTGTTGGGCTGTCGCAAATCAAGCGCCTCACTGACATGTTTTTTCAACAAAGCGTTGTACGATCAGATTACACACATGTGCCATGCACGGCACATGTGTCAACTTGCCCAAATGCAATGTCGCCAACAAATTTCTTCCGTTGTCACAAACCACTTTGCCAATCTCCAGTTGCTGCGGAGTCAGCCACTGATCCACCTGTGCGTTCGGTGTGACTCTCTGCTTTCAGGCAAGTCAACCATAAGACGGCGTGACACTGCTGTATCCGGGATGTGGAATAGTACCTGGGGAGCTGGGGGGTGCCGTTTATGTGGAGCAAGATGCAGCAGCAGAAGAGGACTCAGCCAAGGAGGTTATGGAAGAGGATGGAGTAGGAGGAGTAGAGGAGGTGGCAGCAGGCCTGCTTGCAAGTCTTGGCGGTGTCACCAACTCCTCTGCAGAGCCACACATTCCATGCTTGGAAGCCGTCAGCAGGTTTACCCAATGCACAGTGTAGGTGATATACCTGCCCTGACCATGCTTTGCAGACCAGGTATCAGTGGTCAGATGGACCCTTGCCCCAACACTGTGTGCCAGACATGCCATTACTTCCGTTTGCACAATCGAGTACAGGTTGGGGATTGCCTTTTGTGCAAAGAAATTTCGGCCGGGCACTTTCCACTGCGGTGTCCCAATAGCTACAAATTTTTTGAACGCCTCAGACTCCACCAGCTTGTATGGTAAAAGCTGGCGGGCTAAGAGTTCCATAAAGCCAGCTGTCAGACGCCGGGCAAGGGGGTGACTTTGTGACATTGGCTTCTTACGCTCAAACATGTCCTTGACAGACACCTGACTGTGGGCAGATGAGCAGGAACTGCTCAAGGTGAGAGACAGAGGGGCGGATGGTTGAGAGGGGGAAGGAGGACAGCAGTGGTATACTTGGCTGAAGATGCTGGACCAGGAGGAGGATGGCGGCTTTGAGTTTGTGTGCTGCTTGTACTCATGTGTTGATCCCATAGGCGTTTGTGATGTGCGATCATGTGCCTTTGCAAAGCAGTTGTACCTAGGTGGGTGGTGGACTTCCGACGACTCAGTTTCTTTTGGCACAGGTTGCAAATGGCATCGCTGTTGTCAGAGGCAGACACACAAAAAAAATGCCACACTGCTGAGCTCTGCAATGATGGCATTCTGGTGGTGGCAACAGCATGCGTTGATTGGCGTGCTGTCTGGCTGACCCCGGGTGCCGATACATGCTGTCTGACTGTGCCACTAGCTCCTTACGACGACCTCCCCCTGCTTCCAACTCGTCTTCTCCTCCTCCTCTCTGTCTCCCCATCTGAACTCTCCCCCTGTTCTTCTTCTCTTCTAGCGGGCACCCACGTGACATCCACGGACAACTCAGCAAAGGAAGCAGCAGCGGGTACAACATCATCACACCGTACGTCCATGTGAGTAATGCTGCCTGACTGAGACATATCCCTGTTATCTACATCCTCTGGCAATAATGGTTGCGCATCACTCATTTCTTCCAACTAATGTGTAAACAACTCCTCTGACATACCAAGGGAAGCTGCTGTGGTGCTAGTGTTGGTGGTGGCGGCAGGCGGGCGAGTGGTAACTTGAGAGGTGCCGGAAGCTAAGCTGGAGGAGGATGGTGCGTCAAGGTACCGAGCGGAAGCTGTAGAAGATTGGGTGTCCTGTGTTAGCCAGTCAACTATGTCCTCAGAACTTTTCGAGTTCAGGGTACGTGGCCTCTGAACACTGGGCATTATTCTAGGGCAAAAGGGAATCACAGCACCACCACCACGACGGCCCCTGCGGGGTGGCCTGCCTCTGCCTGTCATTTTTTTTTCCATTAGTGGTACTATGCGTGCAAGCTACTGTGACAACAGATATGAGTGGCACTGTGCAGTGGCAGAAGTTGGCACAATATACGCTGTGAGCCTGACACACACGCTGGCAGACAACTAACTGCTATTCAATCTATTACAGTCAAAATTGTATTTTTTTTTTAAAAATGTACACTACTGTTACACCAGATATAAGTTGCACTGGTGTGACACTGTGTCCTGGCAGGCCCTGAAACACACACACGTGAAGGAAACTGACTGCTATTATATTACAGTCCAAAAAGTTTTGTTTTTTTTAAATGCAAGCTATTGTGACACCAGTGAGTGAGTGGTGGCACTGGGCAGGCCCTGAAACGCACACTCGTGAAGGAAACTGACTGCTATTATATTACAGTCAAAAAAGTTTTAGTTTTTTTTAAATGCAAGCTATTGGACACCAGTGAGTGAGTGGTGGCACTGGGCAGGCCCTGAAACGCATACTCGTGAAGGAAACTGAATGCTATTATATTACAGTCAAAAATGTTTTGGTTTTTTTAAATGCAAGCTATTGGGACACCAGTGAGTGAGTGGTGGAACTGGGCAGGCCCTGAAACGCACACTCGTGAAGGAAACTGACTGCTATTATATTACAGTCAAAAAAGTTTAGTTTTTTTTAAATGCAAGCTATGGGACACCAGTGAGTGAGTGGTGGCACTGGGCAGGCCCTGAAACGCACACTAGTGAAGGAAACTGACTGCTATTATATTACAGTCAAAAAAGTTTTGTTTTTTTTAAATGCAAGCTATTGTGACACCAGTGAGTGAGTGGTGGCACTGGGCAAGTGGGCACAGTATATGCTGTGAGCCTGACACACAGGCTGGCAGGCAGGCAACTGCAATTACATTACACAGAATAAAAAAGCAGACTGATGTTCTAGCCCTAAAAAGGGCTTTTTGGGGTGCTGTCCTTACAGCAGAGATCAGATGGGTCCTTCAGGACTGTAGTGGACACTGAATACACTAGCTTAGCTATCAATTTCCCTATCAAATCAGCAGCAGCTACACTGTCCCTCCTCTCACTAAGAATGCAGCTTCACAATGAATGTAAAATGGATGCTGTCCAGGAGGTGAGGGAGGGAGGGTCTGCTGCTGATTGGCTGGAATGTGTCTGCTGACTGTGAGGTACAGGGTCAAAGTTTACTCAATGATGACGAATAGGGAGCGGACCGAACAGTGCATATGTTCGCCATCCGTGGCGAACGCGAACAAGTGATGTTTGCCAGGAACTATTCGCCAGCGAACCGTTCGGGGCATCACTAACCTTTAATCATCCACATAGTAACAAACATTACAATATAAGATATACTATAACATGTTGGACCCCGTTTGTCATTTACAAAATCACTTGCCCATGCGGGCTAGCCTTTTTATTTTTCTCTTACATGCTGAGCATCAATTGGGATACCATTCAGCAAGAAATATAAGTATCTTTTTAATTTGATGACTTTGCTGCATGTGGGAGAGGGGTGTATTGTAGTTTGATATCGCTCCACTTCTTAACATCATATTTTCAATACTTTATATGTGGTGAAGGGATCACTTTGAAGTGTGGTAGCTGGTATTTAATAAATATTTTGAAATTTACATAATCTATCAATAACTCTATTTTGCCCCTATAGAGTTCCCAATATTAAGCGCTCCAGTATTGCATGTTTTAGGTGTACTAAGTGACATTAATGATGGTGGGTTTCTATTTATAATTAGAATAAATTAGGTATGGTATATGAATGATTATGTATTGTGTATGTAAAGTTACACAATTATTATTCAATTGTTATGCTTGTGTTGCAAAATAGGTTGGTGATTGGTGGATTTACTGCAGTAACATTATTGAGTTTGAAGTAAAAACAAATGGTCTTAGAATCAAAGTTTTCCCTGGCAATACTAGCAGCTGAATACTGCATTACGCTAAAGCTACTCTCACACTAGAATCAATGACACAGGCTAGGCAGGAGAATCTTTTTATTTTCATCATTACTGAACATCATACTCTCCATAAGAATACTTTCAGAATTAATTTCAGAATTGTTTGAGAATTAACTTTGAAACGTGCAGAGTGCATCGATTAACAAAGCAGAGCAACAGCAAAAACTTAATATAACAGTGCTCTGTTATTTGATGCACACTATACTTTTGTAAATAAATATATTCTGAAGCTTACTTTAGTGAATAAATTGCTTGCTTCCATCTTGCTTGTTCCATTTTGTATTCACACTTGGAGTAGATTCTCGGACAAGAGTGCACAGGAGTGAGGGAACATGATGCTCATTGCCCATTTTATTTACTGTGTAAAAATGGGGCTCAGTGAAACCACAGGTCACTCAGAAGTCATTATATAGTATATAGAAAGCAAACAAAAATGAGTTTAAAGTTAGACACATATTTCTGCACTATTAAAGAGCAGAAATAATACATTTCGGTTGCATGATCACTAACCCAAATCACCAATAGCCCAGATAGACAACAAATAACAACATGTGAAGATCATTTCCTCCTTTGGGATCAAGTAATTTAACATGCAACTGTAATCAAACTCATACATGTTGTAACAAAAGGTTACAGTGCATAAAATGCCAATATTGATGAAAAACATATTACATTGTTATTCAGTCAAAATATGCATAACCTTTGCATTGACAAACACATCAGAAAGGATGCACTATATCCGAACACTATTAAAATGCTACACATCAGCCAGAGGGTCATGGGTCATATTATTCTTATGCGTAGACCAGGGCTCACTATACAATCCATTGTCTTCGTTACAAGAATTAAACCAACATTATTTACTCCATTCGCCCAACAAGGGCTGTGTACATCAAGTATAGAAAACAGTAAACTATAAAGAAAACTGTACTAAAAAAATACAGAAAAATAAACAAAAATGAAAAAGACTCTTATATGAACTACTATATAGATTATTTTTATAATTATTATTATATTTATATAGCGCCAAAAAATTCTGTAGCGCTTTATATAAATGAAATAGAAACCCTATATCTTAACTGAAAACTTGCTAAATGATCAGTACCTCATTGCTTAAACGCCAGTTAACAGCTACAAACTACAGAAGATGAATATATATTGATTCTGTGTATATTTGATTGTATCAATCTCAAAGCTGTAATGTTTGGACACATATGTTTATAGTTAACCTTAACAATATTGTGATCTATTACTCTTCAGGCATTCTGATATTTTGCCATTTCAATATTATATTTCATATATCCATTATTTTTTTTCCCTTCTTTGTGGTACTAGAATTGCACTCAATTTTTATTCCCGTCCATTCATCTTACAGACCATTTCAGCTGATAGTACAGAAGAATTCAGTCAGAATAACAAACAGATGCATCTCTAAAAACTGGTTTGAAAAATCTTTTTTTTTTTTTCCGTTAGTGAATCTGTATGACTACCAGATATTCTTTTACTCGACTGTTGTTCTGATATAAACCTCGGTGGAATAGAACATAAAATGCAGAGCTTGCAATCTAAAGAAATCTTTGAATTTTAGCAAATCATCAGTAAAATTACCTTGTGGCCACATTTTCAGCTTAGTACCTCCTACGGTTAGATTTTGGTCTATGTAGGTTTAACACATTGAGTTCTAGCAGTGTGGGTAAACTTAATCTGCACTGTCAGTGCTTACTATTCCCTATGCTTTCAAATCAGTTTGTTTGCAATTTTATTGTTAATGCTGCATTAGAGCTCCAGCTTTTAAGCTTGCCAAAAAGGTTTTCATTAGTCTTTTAAACTGTGTCAGCAACTGCTTATGCTACATCCTAAAAGGCCCAAGATAAGAGTGGTGTAAATGTAATTTAATGCTCTCTCGGGGCTTGACACCCCTACTGTGTGATGATTTTTATAACAGCACTATACTGAGTGATCTGTACAGGCCACACATTCTGCATTCCTTTACACAGAGCATTGTGTATTCAGTAACACCATGTAAATGTTACCAGGCCACTGATGAGAGTTCTGTCAGGCTTAAAGTTTTATGCACGACTGGCTTCTGGCTTGCATAGATGCTGCAGAGACACAGAATTGTTCTGTCCCCTGTTATGGGTGCAGAGCTACAAAATTTATAAGAATTATTTTTCATTGTATCTGTGTTCTGCTGGAGTTTGTGACTTCAGCCATTATTACTTTGTTATATACAAAGAATATTAATTATTTTAAAAAATCATCTATTGAGGGTGTTCACAATCACATTTTGTAACTAAACTGATGCAGCACTCCTGGAAACTATCCTATGAATTTTTCTTTAGCTCTGCATAGCTCATATTAGATCAAGAATGATAAAATAATCAGCAGATGTATACTGCAAAATGTGATCAGACAGCAAGTGTATAAGATTATTATTCATTTTGTCTATGGTCCTTAAATGACGTTTTCTAATGTTTCACTGTCTAATATTGATTTATGGATTTATTAATTGATTGACTCTTTTTCATATTTCTTTATTTGGTGAGCATTTTTCTATGGCCAATTAAATGTTTCAAAAAGCACATGTAAAAAACAGGTATGCTTGTTTGTTAAACCTTTTTTTTTTTTAATTGGGTGGTACTAAGGGATTATTCAATATAAAACATGTAAGGCACAATCAAGGCAACATGATCAAAATCATTTGTGATGTATGAACTGCCATATGCCAAAATCTATAGGGTACTGACTCTCTGACTCTCACAAGCCCAACCATGTTTTCCTTCATGATTTTGAGAGCCAGTAAAAAGGGGGATGGAACGGGGGGGGGGGGGGGTTGAGGACAAAGTAACTTAGTTTCCCATGATGGACAAGAGTTCAGCCCAATCATCTGGGCTGGATGTCCTCTTCACTGAAGTGACAAATAAAAGATGATTGATGGTTAGGGAACAGCCACTAAGTTATGATTTAGTTCACAGATCAGGTGGCAGGAGGTAAGTGATTTACTTCTTGTCATTTGAGTGAATCAAATGATATGTACATACGTGAAAGGATCAAAGTGGCGTTTTGGAGAAGGAAGCGGAGCAGAGCAAAGTAACGGTTTAAAAGTTGAGAAGTTGAATAAGTGTTTTTGTAAAGATTTTTGAAGGACTGCAGAGACAGGGAAAGTTGAATGCGGCATGTGAGAGTATTCCCCAGAGAGATGGCAGTCCTAAAGGGGAGAGTGTGGATGCAGGTATGAAAATGGAATAATAAATTATTGGTGGAGTAGAGATGCCGAGATTAACATATTGACTGATGGGTGACATGTCAGAACTGTGATGATGTCCATTCAGTTGCATCCGAATAAATTAATACTGTAACTAGAAACATGAGTTAAAATACATCTGGATTAATGACATATATTTATACAATGTGTATATAAAATAGAGAGGGAGAAGACAATGGAAAAACATGGAAAATAATCTGACCTCTTAAATAATCTGACCTCTTAAATGCTGCAAGGTCGATATATATAAATTAAGGCCCTGTTTAGGTGTTTTTAGATTATATATCCATTGTGCCTCCTTTTTATTTAACTCCACTGACCTATTGCCTCCTCTTCAATTTTGTTTCTACTGTACCTATACCAATGGCCAAGAAGTTATCCCAAGTAAAATCTGGGCATGGATTACAGTGTTTTGGAACTCTGTGTTCAGTTTTGTTATTTCTAATGTTAAAGAAGTGTTCCACCAATCTCATAAGTAACTTTTGTGTGGTTCGGCCGATGTATTGGGTTCCACACCCACATTGCAATAGATATATCACTAATGTGGTTGAACCTTGTATGAATTTTTTTATGTCATATTTCATATTGATATATGTCCCTTCAAAACTATGTATCTTTCTTTTTTGGAATGTGGAACACTTACCACAACAATAATAACCTTGTAAATTAATATGTTCCTAGGTCTGTTTATTAGTACGTAAAAACTAGGGACAAGTAGGCTTTTTAAATTGTCTGCTTTTTTATAAATTTACAATGGGGTGATCTGGCATGACTTTCCCCAGTATGTCATCTTTTTTTTTTAAATGTGCCAGTGCCTTTTAAAATATTTTCAATTGTTTTGAGAGTTATATTTCATTATAAAAGTGTATTAAATTTTTAAATTATTGTTTTGTTCCATTATTAATTAATAAAGATTGTCTATCCAAAAGTTTCACCATTTCTTCATCTTTAGCCATCCTGATTGGATCGTAGCCTTTTTCATGATATCTCCTTTTTATAATAGATGCTTGCTCTTCAAAGATCTTCTGGTCCAAGCAATTTTCTTTTAAGGCGCATCATTTGTCCCTTAGGGACATTTGTAAGCCGTTGGCCGTGATGCAAACTGGTTTGGTCAATGGCCGTGTTGCAATCAGCATTTTTCAAGAAAGTTTTACTTTTAAGTTGTTCTTCTTTGATGAAAATATGCTACCCCATGCTGTCATTGATAAAGCCATTACATTTGCTAGTATTTCCAAAAGTTTGTTTCTAGTTTAAGATTTTAGATTATTTTCAGCAATCCAGAACTTTTATTCCGTTATCCATATCTTACTCTCACAATCTGACCTAGACACGCATGGCTCTGAATATGCCTTTAAGTGCAACCACTGGATGTATTGTCAAGCACAGGAACAGGCCAGATTTAACTTGATTATTCTCCAATTTCTTCTTCATTGGTTCCCTTATTGATATGGCTGTCTCCACTGTCATCCTCTGAAGTTCTGCCTGTGCATAACACTCAGAATGACAGGCGGATACAAATTAGGGACTTTAACTTGTGGCTTGGTGCATGGTGTTGGGTGTTGAGATTTGGCTTCATTTCTCATGGTAGCTCTGTTTGGAATGGAAATAAACTGTACAAAAAAGATGGTTTGCATCTTTCTCAAAAGGGAACAAATGTTCTCAGTGAGCAGTTAAGAGGTTTTGCTAGGATGTATTTAAACTGGGGGGGGCAAAAGGGTGGTAAAACATCAATCCAATTGCCCCCCAAAACAAGGACAGAAGGTGCCTGTGACAAACTGCCATTTGCCACTGGGCATTGGAGAGGACTGATTGCTAGCCTCCTGCCCTGCGACTATGGCCCTGGGATGTATTGCCCTGTAAGAACTGATTTGGGCTTATGGACTTTTATTGTACAGTGCTGGCCCTTTTAAAAACAGTGTATGGACACATGGAAACTTTTTGGACACTTTTTCTTCCCCTTTGAGTCCCTGGGAAGGTGAGGCTCTTCCCCTCCCCCAGCTCCATTGTTCTCCAGCAGGGAGTTGTCCCAGGGACACTGCCAGACCAGTGGGAACTGTTTTGGGAAGGAAAAGCCATGCTTGCAATTGATAATAAAGGGACCTCAACCTAACTTTTTAACCCCTGTATGCATTCATGTGATTTTTACATATGTTGCTCCCCAAGTTATGCTGATCACAGAAATATAAGTTATTCGTATGTGATGTAAAATCAGGGAGTTATCAAAAAGGTATAAAAAGTATGATTTTTCAGCTTGGAGATAATTGAGTAGATACAGTAAGAAAAAAAAAGAAACCCAATTATCTCCCAAGCAGAGGGGAGGAGATGTATGGGAGTGCTTATACTGTATACTACGTGTTTATTGGTTGTTCTGTAAACCCCTGTGGGCAGTCCTGTATGTGTTAAACCTGCATAAAAGAAGGCCCTTTGGTGCCAAGTAAACAGAGATCTTCTTGATCCTCAATACGTAGCCTTGTTTCGTTATTGGAGGGAACTGCTATATCACACTGGGGATTGCTAGGCTCTGCATACTCCCTTGAGCTTTAAATCACTTAGCTCTTTTAAGAGCTGTTCTTGTTACGCTCTCCTGGAGGAGAGGTCTTCCCCACACGGTCCTGGATGTTGGAGGTCCATACAGGGTGGAAGGAAGACGGCGAGACTCCAGTTAAGCTACGGCGGTTCTGGAGTCTGCGGTGGTTGTGGTGTCTGCTGCACTGCTTGGAGTCCTCAGGAAGTGCTAGGAGCATCCTTCAACGGAGGTACCCAGTCGGGGTGCCAGGTGATCCAGTACAGTGCCTTTAGCAAGTGTGTTAAAAAATGATAAGCTTAGAGTCATGTCTACAAATGCTCACAGTTTAGGGAATAAGATCCATGAACTTGTGGCAATAATGGCAACTGATAATGTAGATTTAGTCGCTGTTACTGAGACATGGTATAATGAGAAAAATGACTGGGACATAGCAATACCAGGGTACTCTTTATTATAGAAAAGACAGGGAAGGCAAGAAAGGGGGAGAGGTGGCCCTGTATGTGAAGGATAGCATAAAATCTAGCCTAATAAAAGTTAGAACATAGAGTCCGTTTGGGTTACATTAGAATTTGGTAATCACACAGTAACTCGTGTAGGTGTGATTTATAGGCCCCCAGGACAAATAGAAGAGTTAGATAATCTACTAGTTGAGGAAATAGCTAAAATGACAATTAAGGGGGAAGTTATCATCATGGGTGACTTTAATATTCTAAACTCCCTACTGGGATTGTCTCTAAAACAAGTCGTTGAAGAGCCAACTCGTAAAGAGGCCATACTAGATTTAGTGTTAACAAATGCAGATTTGGTATCAGATATTACTGAAGGTGAAAGTTTAGGATCTAGTGATCATCAGTCACTACACAAAAACAAAAGTTTTAGACTTTAGAAAAACAGACTTTTCTAAAATTAGAATATGCGTAAAAGGAGTCCTTGTCAGACTAGAGCAGTTTAAATGAAGTCCAAGAGAAATGGGATTATTTAAAAGTTGCACTGCTGAAGGCAACAGAAAATTACATTAGGCTTGTCATGGGTTTACTTCAGGGAGATCATGCCAAACTAATCTTATTGATTTTTTTGATTGGGTAACTAAAATAATAGATCAGGTTGGTGCAGTAGACATTGCTTATCTAGATTTCAATAAGGCTTTTGACACTGTTCCACATAGAAGGCTTATCAATAAACTGCAATCTTTAAGTTTGGATTCCAATATTGTTGGATGGGTTAGGCAGTGGCTGAGTGACAGGCAACAGAGGGTTGTTGTTAACGGAGTATATTCGATTCATATATTCGATACAAAGGATATGGGTGTATAACCAATCCTTAAGACGGCTAAACTTGACACAGTATCTATAAATAGGTAAAAAACTCGTTTGAGGACACATCTAGGTTGAGGGTAAGAGAAGTGCATGAAAAACAGAGTCAAGGTCTAGGAAAACATTTGTTAATATAAGCCAAATCAAAGACAGAATTCACTAGAAAATAATAGACTCTCAAAGGTACACAAGGAACATTACAGGACAATGAATCATACATCCAGTCTGCATAAATAGGCAATAGAAAATAGATATAACAAGAGAGCGCAATAAAATGAATAAAAATAATTTACAGAATTAATGGGATAACTATAAAACAGCTGCTCAACACAAATATAATCTCCCAAATTCAGATCAAGCTTAGAACAATAAAACAAACTGTGTGAGTGCTTAGTAGATATACCCATTGCATGAAAGCGGTGTTGTTCAGTAGCCCAACAACACTGCTTTTGTGCAGGTGGGCATATCTATTAAGCACTCACACTGTTTGTTGTTTAAATAGGCAGTAGTTTAGTATCCTGAGAGTGGTGCCAAAATGTGTGACCATAATGTCGCACCAATGATGCCACAAGGTCCATCCTTTGGGGGTGATGTATAGACTGTGGTTCATAAAACAACACTGAGGTAGGAAGAGAATCAGAAAGCCTCTGAGTACAGAATATGAAGGAAGGATGTACACTACACAGAACAGTCCAAACTTCAATGTGGCGCATGACAATGTAACATGACAATATACACAATTTTGCATGCAAAAAACACTACTAATTGTATTATTTAGGCAAAAACCTATAAAAAAGACTTAAATGTTGCATTGGATCCCGTTTGAGCTTGTTAAGTCTTTCTGCATATAAATGTATATGTAGTTTCTAATCTCCACATACATAAACCAAACAGTATTATTTGCATCATAAGATTATATATTTGGTACATTTTGAATGAGATTTATTTAGCAAAAAAAAAGTGCTAAATAAAAAGAAACCATAGCAGAAACCAAAAGAACACTATGAGCACATAGTACTTGACATGCAGAATAGCAAATGTTTTGCCTTGATAAATCTCCCTCTTCATTTTTGTTATTTTTTATTTCAATTTCATTTTCTGCATATAGGGTCCAAAAACTATTCAAAATTCCCCTATGAATTAATACATTTGGTTCTGTACATGTATATCTTTTGCATCATGTTTATTTATATAAGGGGTTGGAAGGTTTCCAATGTTTGTTAGCTGTTACTGAAACACAATAGAACTTTAGTCTCCCTTAGACACACTTTGTTGTGGGACCCTACATGTTATCACTTTAACTTAAATCATAAGCATTGTTTATTGCCTCAGAGAGATGACAGACACCAGTTTCCAACAGTACTTGTAAGAGTTGGAGAGCCGCCAGAGAGTTAATGGCTCTGAAAGCAAGTCCTGTTTGGGTAGTGTGAAATTTAAAAGTCGGACTGTAATTCTGGGTTGCATGAAAGCTTGTCTGCTTGGGCCAAAGGCCTTCTGGCCACTCTGCTCTGCTGATAAATCCCATCAGTATACCGTGCCAATTTGTTCTATTCTTTGTTGGAAGGAATAAGCACAGTTTCATGTGAGCTCTGTGTCCATTGTACATTAGTATTCACTGCCTAGGGCCTGTCTTTGTACCTGATAAAACAAGTGGGCCTGGTGTTGGCAGCTCTTTGTAAAGCATTCATATCATGAATAACTTGCAAATGCAAACAAATAAATACATAAGATAAAATACACAGTGGTACTGTGATAACTCCAAAAGAAATAACAAAGGCCAGCTTTTAAAAAGAAGACAGAAAGAGCTAATTCAAACTGTATCAGATATCTGTCTTTTCATGATTTAATGAAATTGAGGGACCAGCAGGAACTAAACATTTTACTTGTTATCTCTCTTCTTTGATGCTTTATTCTCTATTGGTCAGTGATTTTTTTTTGTGAACATCATACCACAAGGTTTATCCTGAGGAGCTACTACACAAATCCATAAGTACTCTTTTCAAATATAAGCTATTTGTGTACAGCCTATTTGATTGCTGCAATTTAGAATTGATCACCAATCAACTTGAATTTTTTTTTATAAATTCCCATATTAACTTAAATATAAATTGTTCCTGTCATCTGATTTGTGCTTTAGAATGTGCTGTGTTGTAAAAATATGCCACTGTTTAGGCAGTCACTGGCAGTCACTGGCAGTCACTGTCAATGGCGATAGATAGATAGATAGATAGATAGATAGATAGACAGACACTATAGGGTTCCACTTTACTTTTTCTGATTTTGTAGACTAGTATACCACCAGATACATAGTCTTTTTTGGGGCTGACATTTTATTCAAAGTACATAGAGAGGTGTAATCAACATTATTTAACCCCATTGAAAATTGGGTTTATTGTCAAAATTAATAGACTTTCAGTTGTTTGCAATGAACAAATCAAACAAAAGCAATTGATATAGCTCAACACAATGAATATTTTCCCAAAATTAAACTGAAAACTGAAAATGCAACCTATAATGACTTTTCCGGTCTCAAAATGATTCAACTCTCTGGATAATATAAATACGCAAACCAGGTGTTGTCTCAAGACACTTAGGGGCTTCATTAGTTGCACCATGTGTGCTTGAACACTTGAAATACCTGAACTGGCTAGGGGTTTGCTTAGTGTCAAGTCTGACTGCATGTTAGAAATATGGCTAAGGCAGAAGGTTTACATGCCAGAACTCCAAGACGTATACCACTACTGACCCAAAAGCACAGGCAAACTAAGCTCCAATATGCTTAAAATCATATAAATAAGCCACAGAAGTTTGGGGATTCTGTTCTGTGGAGCGATGAAAGGAAACTGGAACTTTTCGTCCCAATTGGTCTATGATATATCTGGAGGAAGAAGAATGAAGCATACACTGAAAAGAACACTCTGCCTTCAGTTAAAGGTGCTGGGGAACTCTCCTCCACCTCCCGATGTCAGCGCTGAATGCGCATGCACGGCAAGAGCCACGTGCGCATTCAGACAGTTCATAGGAAAACTTTCCTATGGACTTCCAGCGAATTCTCACTGTGATTTTCACAGTGAGAAGTGCGGAAGCGCCTCTAGCAGCTGTCAGTGAGACAGCCACTAAAGGCTGGATTAACCCTCAGTGTAAACATAGCATTTTCTCTGAAACTGATATGTTTGCAGCTGCTGGGTACACATTAGATGAACTTGGCACCCAGACCACTTCATTGAGCTGAAGTGGTCTGGGTGCCTATAGTGGTCCTTTAAGCATGGTGGTGGCTCAGAACTGCTCTGGGCTGCTTTCCATCCTCTGGCACTGAAAACCTGCAGCATGCGGAAGGCAAGATGGATTCACTGAAGTATCAGGAAATCCTAAAAGAAAATGTCATGTCGTCTGTGAGGAAACTGAAGCTTATTGAATCTTCTAACAAGACAATAATCCCAAGCATACCTCAAACTCCAAGAAGGCTTGGTTGAAAGAGGTCCTGGGAAATTGTACAGTGGCCATCACAGTCACAAGACTTGAACCCCATAGAAAATCTCTGATGGGATTTGAAGAAGTCGGTTGCAACACACAAACCCAAGAATATTACTGAACTGGAGGCCATTGCTCATGAGAAAGGGGCTAAGATGTCTCAAGAGTGCTGCCAGAAGCTGGTGTCTAGCTATGCATCTCGTTTGCAGCAGATCATACTACTAAGTACTAAAAATGCTTGCCATGAAGGGGTTGAATAATTTTGAGACTGGAGAAGTCATTATAAGTTGCATTTTCAGTTGAATTTGGGGGAAAAAAAACTTAAAGCATTTGATGTGTTAAGCTATTTCAATTGTTTTTGTTTGATTTTAACAATTATGACATAGATTGCAAGCTGCAATAATGGCATTTTGGTTAGAGTGCACGGTATATGGGGAAGATGCCCCACTTATTGAGCTAAGACAGGGTCTGTTTGTGGAAGCTTAGTATTCATGATGAAGTATATTAAATATATTCCTGTACAACTGACTACTAGTGAAACAGTAGTTGTATATTATACCTGCAAGCAACTTCTTTGATTAGAACATTGGCAGGGTTATTTACTAACGTGAAAATTGTGGGGAATACAAAGTGAATTTAAGGTCAAAGTAGCCAAACTGGAAAAATACTCCCCACAATTCTAACTAGTTATTAACCCTGTATATGTTCATAAATTATTTTATCACACTACACTGGGATAAACCTCTGCTTTCACTGGTGTTTAAAAAAAATAATTCACTGCTGGTTCGATGTAGGAAGTTCCAACTAGAGTTGAGCGGACACCTGGATGTTCGGCTACGGCGGTTTCGGACGAACTTTGAAAAAAAGTCTGGATTCGGGCTCGAACTTGACCCCTCTTTAGAGGCCCTGTAAATGTAATGAGTCCACTGAAATCCTTTAACTCTGATCAATTGGAGGGAAGTCTGGTGCAGAGCCACTGACCCATGCGTGCTGCAGCTGAAACTTCACTATCGCCTGCTGCTGCTCGCACAGTCTCATGAGGCGGTGAGTGGGAAGGCCAAAGTTACGCTGCAGCACAGACAGGCGAGCAGCAGCAGGGTGACAATGCCAAAAGCGCGCACAGCTGCAACAGTGAATGTCACATCCTGTTCCAAGTTGCGGATCAGTCTGGTGATGGCTTCTGGTATCCAGTACTCTTTTTACTGAAGCTGCGTCAGGGTCCTGGTATGTGGCCGCACAAACGCTGGTGCTCAACACCAGGGGGCGTGCGGTTACCCTGCACCAGACCCTGCTAATCCATTCCACACTGTGATTCCTAACTTCA
>OW240914.1:144916469-144944674 GCA_933207985.1 Pelobates cultripes | reverse complement strand
ACATCAGGCATACTGGGTCCCGGTCATCCGACCGCTGCCCAGACAGTGTCTGGGTCCTGGTCACTGGACTGCCCACCTCACTGTGAAACTACGAATGGATCGTTAAATCTGGTACGAACCCGAACTTTGCAGTTCGGGTTCACTCAACTCTATTATGGATCCTTTGATCGCTACATGTATTACTTGGATAACTGGTAATTCTCGAGCTAATACATGCAGACGCGCGCTAGGGGACGGCCGCTCTGCTTTTGCACCCTGCTCCCTCTTATGCTGTGCTGGTGCCTCTGTGCGACCAACGCATCTTCCTCCAAACTGCACTCATCACTCTCATGACCTTGATTCCATGTGGGGTCTAGGACCTCATCATCCTCCACATCATTTTCCTCCTACTCCTCAACCCTGCCCTCCCGGTATGCACACTGCAGAAAGCCACAGCAGTTGGCACCTGTGTTTTTCCAGCATGTAAAGTCTGCAAAGGACATATGGAAAATGTTTTAGAATTTCCTCCAGGCAACAGTTTATCCTATAAACTGACCTCTCAGTTTGACTTGTGAGGGTATTGCCCCAGAATTACAATATTGTTGAAGTACCTCTTAGCTATTGATCACTGGTTTGAATATAGCAGCTTTTTATCTGGTAGTTTCTAGTGTAGAAAATATCAATCTGTTTTCTATCACTTAGATCTGGGTAACAAGTGTTGTAGGTATGAAACAATATTACAAGTGACCGATGTAGTAAATTCGAATCAAAGTTACGACTTACGACTTTTTAAAACTCCAATGTAAGCAGCCGATTAGCAGCAAAACAATTAGAATGTTTACAACTGCACAGTAAGCGCACTAATTGACGCTTCTATTTGACTCTCAGATATGAAGTGCACCACAGGCCGCAAATGTACTATTTAGCAGATTAGCAGTAAAACAATTAGAATGTTTACAACTGCGCAGTAAGCACACTATTAGACGCTTCGATTTGACTCTCAGAAATGTAGAGCAGGCCACAAAATGTACTATTTAGCAGATTAGTACCCAGAAAATAAGAATATTTACCACTGCCCTGTAAGCGCACTATTAGACACTTCTATTTGTCTCTCAGATATGAAGTGCACGCCCCAAAACGTACTACTTAGCAGATTAGCACCCAGAAAATAAGAATGTTTACCACTGCGCTGTAAGTACACTATTAGATGCTTCTATTTCTCACAGATATGAAGTGCACCGCAGGCCCCAAAATGTACTTGTATGTACGTAGTGGGGAATCGCGATGCAGCCTAAAACAAAAACTAACTCCATTCAACGCCCCAATAACGACAGACCACTTAGTATGGATGAAACAGGCCACAGCATTTATTATCACAAACTAAATTACTGCATAACACATCCATAACTTTATTTATTAAATCTCTTCTTTTCTGTAACCAAAACGTTAGTCATAAATAAGCATAAATTAACATATATACATATATAACTCCACACATAGTGTTATACAGTGACCCAACCATCCTTGCCAATAAACATACAGTGGTTCCTAATCACCACTTCCTCTCACCTCCCCCCTCGTCATAAAAGTCATATCTTTCCAATGCCCGCCATCAGCCGACCTTATCCACGCTCGATGGGCACGACACCTCAGACAACCTAATGTTAACCGTTTGAAGCAGGGGAAGCTGAGACCTTAAAAACTTGTTCATCTCATTCCATATACTTAAACATAACCTCTCAAACTCAATTGGCAAGGACATACCCCCGGCTAGCTGTGACTAAATATACCAATAGGGCGGGCGGGAGGGAAGCTGTTTGCTGCACCGAATACCAAGTGGCACTGAGGTAAGACCTCCCCCACACTAACTTACACAGAACATAATCCCACCCACACACTCTTTCCCAACCGAATCCCATGCATCTATCCCCACACTCCTACATATGTCCTTGTCTGCTTAGTTGCGCTATCTCCCCAGGGCCTATTTAGCAGATTAGCAGCAAAACAATTAGAATGTTTACAACTGCGCAGAAAGCACACTATTAGATGCTTCGATTTGACTCTCAGATATGAAGAGCAGGCCACAAAATGTACTATTTAGCTGATTAGCACCCAGAAAATAAGAATGTTTACCACTGCCCTGAAAGCGCACTATTAGACGCTTCTATTTGACTCTCACATATGAAGTGAACGCCCCAAAATGTACTATTTAGCAGATTAGTACTCAGAAAATAAGAATGTTTACCACTGCGTTGTAAGCACACTATTAGACGCTTCTATTTGACTCTCAGATATGAAGTGCACCGCAGGCTGCAAATGTACTATTTAGCAGATTAGCAGCAAAACAATTAGAATGTTTACAACTGTGCAGTAAGCACACTATTAGACGCTTCGATTTGACTCTCAGACATGTAGAGCAGGCCGCAAAATGTACTATTTAGCAGATTAGCACCCAGAAAATAAGAATGTTTACCACTGCCCTGTAAGCACATTATTAGACGCTTCTACTTGACTCTCAGATATGAAGTGCATGCCCCAAAATGTACAATTTAGCAGATTAGCAGCAAAACAATTAGAATGTTTACACCTGCGTAGTAAGCACACTATTAGATGCTTCGATTTGACTCAGATATGAAGAGCAGGCCACAAAACGTACTATTTAGCAAATTAGCACCCAGAAAATAAGAATGTTTACCACTGCTCTGTAAACGCACTATTAGACGCTTCTATTTGACTCTCAGATATGAAGTGCACCCCACTAAAATATTATTTAACAGTTTAGCGCCCAAAAATTTTTAAGTTTTAAAACTGCAATGTGACAGCAGTATTTGACGCTTCTATTTGACTCTCACATATGAAGTGCACCGCAGGCCACAAATGTACTATTTAGCAGATTAGCACCCAGAAAATAAGAATGTTTACCACTGTGCTGTAAGCGCAGTATTAGACGCTTCTATTTGACTCTAAGATATGAAGAGCAGGCCACAAAATGTACTATTTAGCAGATTAACACCCAGAAAATAAGAATGTTTACTACTGTCCTGTAAACGCACTATTAGACGCTTCTATTGGACTCTCAGATATGAAGTGCATGCCCCAAAATGTACTATTTAGCAGATTAGCACCCAGAAAATAAGAATGTTTACCACTGCGCTGTAAGCACACTATTAGACGCTTCTATTTGACTCTCAGATATGAAGTGCACCACACTAAAATACTATTTAGCAGTTTAGGACCCAAAAAGTTTTAAAACTGAAATGTGACAGCCGTATTGGATGCTTCTATTTGACTCTCAGATATGAAGTGCACCCCACTAATGCATTACCCCACTAATGTACTATTTAGCACCAAATTTTTTTTACTTTTTATAACTCCTATGTAAACGTGGTATTTGACGCTTCTATTTGACTCTCAGATATGAAGTGCACCCCACCCCACTAATGTACTAGTTTGCAGAATTATTTCCTATGCTGTCCCTATCAGCGGCAGCATCCTCTCCCAGCTTCGCGACTCCAGCTTATATATAGAGGCTGGGTCACATGCTGCACTGGCCAATCACAGCCATGCCATTTGTAGGCATGGCTGTGATGGCTTCTAAGGGCACGCGAGTCAAACGCTTGTTGATTGGCTGCCCTGCAGTCTTTGAAAACGCGCCATTAAATCACCGAACTCCAACCCGAACATACAGTGATATGTCGGTGTTCGGGTCTGGGGTCCAAAAAACCTAATGTTCGGTACGAACCCGAACTTTTCAGTTCGGGTTCGCTCAACTCTAGTTCCAACTTCTGCTTAAAAAAATATTTTCTATCACCTATGGAAATACAAAAATTGTGGAAGAGGAAATAATAGGTTTTCTAGACGAAACCTAAAATAAATAGCCTATCTAATTCATTATTTTTATGTTTACCTGTTTCTTACTGTACTTAAAAGAAAAAAAAGTATTGTTTTTTTGAAATTGTTTTATTTTGATTTACTACTTGTTAGTGAATATTTCCTGCGTCGGGAATTTTCCTTTATGTCACGACATGGACTTCTAATTAATTTGGAACTCTGTATTTCTCCTTATCCCCACACCAGCTGGCGAGGAGCCCCCCATGAAAGAGACAAGACAATGCAAGGTTCAAAGTGACTTCCCATTTAATGGACTGTGTAACAGGTTATGTTCAAGAGGAACAGGGGTGGTCTTACAAGCATTATCCAATCCTAATAAAATCATCTATCTTATTTTAACATCTTAACCTATAGCAAACTTGCAGGTGTATCTTCATGTTCGGGCCTTGCTCAAAGCTAAGTTTCACTATAACTACGCAGTTAAAATTAATATGCATACGCACTTAGAATTTAAAGATATTTACTACGCAGTTCTAAATTATACATTACTATGCAGTTCTGATCAATGGGAGAAACTCGGGAAATAAGGCCAACAGCAGAAACATACAGGATATAACACCTATTACTTGTTACATGATGTTCTACGGCACTTGTCTAGGGGTATATTCACTAAGCATTGGATATAGATAAAGTATATTATTTCAAATATCTGACATGTTAACCAATTTTAAACAGACTAAACATCCTTTCATCTGTAGCTTGAGCCTTGGGTCAGTATAAGCAAAGTGTATTATTCCCAACACTACTATTCATTCCTGAGCTAAGGTAAAGTTAAAATGCAATTCTTCGGGGGTGAAGTCTGGCAGCTGACCCGAGCGGACGCAGGTTAGATGGGCTCTGAGTCAGACTGGAGCAAACTAACGATTTTCAGCCATCTAACTGCTGATAATAACGCCCAAGCAACCCAGACCGACAGTGGGGAGGAAAAACAAGAAACAAAAACCGGATCGACCTGCACAGGGGGCCAACATAAGGGATCTCATCAATCAGGTACAGGGGGCATAAGGCCCCAAAATGGCTGCCGACCACGAGGAGTTCTGACTCCTCGGGGGATTTCTACCCGGAGGAAGCCACTACTCTACCTCCAGTGAGGCCTCAACACCCAGCACCAAGCACAGCGGTGGCAGAACCTGTGACAGCGATGCTGCTGAAGACTCTCCTGGGAGACTTGTAGAAAACCCTCCAGGCGGACGTCGCACAGCTACCTCACAGGACTAGTGGGCCGCATTGAGGTGGTTGAAGTTACCTCCACGTGGCAAGCACAAGAAATCACAGAGCTCAAGCAGGAAATACAGGCTCTAAAACAAAAGCAGGCCAAGACTGACCAATGCTTTGAAGATGACAGGCGCCGCAATAATCTAAAGATCCGCGGGATCCCGGAGGACGTACCCACTAAGGAAATCCCACATCTCCTGCGGCGGCTCACGGGAGCCCTACTGACGCCTGAGCAGGCCAGGACCATTGGCTTTGAAACTGCCTTCTGGATCCCAAAACCCCGGAGAGCCCCAGAGGCAGCCTCTCGAGACCTGGTGGTGAAGTACAGAAGCGCGGCTGACAAAATGGCGGTGCTCACGGCCTTGAAGGGGGCTGCCACCTACTGCTTTGAAGCGATGACCCTGTCCTTCTTTGCAGACCTTTCGGGGGAAACTCTGCAGTGGTGCAGGTCCCTGCTACCCGTTACCAAAATGCTCAGAGAAAAACAGATCGCCTATCGCTGGCGTACGTCACGTACACTGCACATTCAGCACGACAACAAGGCCTACTCTATCTAGGACATTCAAGAAGCACCCGCCTTGCTGCGACAGCTGGGCCTACCCCCGGAGGGACTGCCGTCCGCTGATGCACTGGCAGCAACAGCAAAAGCTCGGAGATGGGATCCAACGAAGACGATCCCCTTCATCCCACGAGGAGCGGGGAAACCCAAGTGTGCAGCGGCTACCACATAAGGGTCGAGCACCCAGATTGGAACATTCTCCCCCATCACAGGACAATGCACTAAGGAACTGACACCCTGATTGAACACCCGTGTATACCCCACGAGGAAGAGCTGCAAAAACACCCATAGTTTTTACTATTGACTTTCTCTAGACATTAGCGATCTGTTTCCCTATCTGATTTTATCGCTGCCTTAGCCACACAATGATTGACCTTACGGGAACTGACCTTAGGACACCACTAACCTTGCACACCCGAGACTGCTGCACACTGGGGGGCATCACCGCTCCACTAACCCCCGCATTCACATGACTCACCGGCAGAGATCAAACTACGAGGTGACCACCCGCTCCTTAGTCCCCAAGCCTGCACCCCCCCCCCCAGGGTCACAGGGGACACTTACCTCCTTGATGGACCGCAGGCCTCTCGACCCCCCCTCAGGGGCGCTATTCACACTAGGTGCACAGGTAGACCACACATATCTGACATACGGTCAGCCGTGTGCACCATAGACGACCGGAGAAGGCATACACCAATGACAGGTATAGACTTCAGGACATTACTCAGACAAATCACTGCCCACCACACACTCCATGTCGCAGTAATAGCACACTTGACGAAACCTCTGCATGCCTTTATGACCAATGTTTTAATACCAAAAAAATGTGCATCCTACTAATAGCCATATCTCTGTTCAAGTTGATTGTTATAATTGTGCTTGTTTCCACCAATCTGGCTTCTTCAAGCTTGTAAGTCATATCGTGCACATGAAAAATAAAGAATTAAAAAGAAAAATGCAATTCTTCATTTTCAACAGGCAATTTATTATAAATTATTACATTTATTTAATTAGTTATGGGAGGAAACATCACAGTTATCTTTAATAGACACTATAACTATAACTATAATTTTTGAATACATGTTGAATACATGTCCATTTGTTTGTAAGGTAACTAACAGCCATTTTAACCCTTCTCCTCAAATGGAAGGATACTTCTTCCAATAACACAAAAAAACAAAAACAAACCAGGAGTCACATATAAGATGGTGAGATTCAATTATAGAGCACAGCTGGGTCATAGGGCCCGAGTAGAGTACTGTTAGTAGTGCTCAGCTGGCTAGCAGCCTTTCTTCTTCAGCTTTATGGTAGGACTGAGAGAAAATAAGAAAATGCGGCAGGTGTTAATGACTGTTCAACAAGAGAGGGAGCTGTGTGACTCTAGGCCTCTATATAAAGAAATACATCATTTGGCTTATATACAGAAGAACAATTTGACCTGAATACGTAAGATTCTAGAAGCAGATACTCTCAGTCACAATTGAGTTTTCGAAACACGTTGCTTAATTTGGGGAGATAAGTCTCATCCATACAATTTACCATTTTAATATGCCTTAATTTTATCAATACTATATCTATATAAAGGAATCTATTTTTTTAATTTTATTATTGTAAAGTAGAACTGGCAGATAGTTATCTCTAAATGGTATGCCTGAAAATAAAGTTTACGTGAACAAAGATAAAATTGACCTAAAACTGGAATTAAAATTCTGGATATGTAGCTCCTACTGGAGGTTTAGAATTACTCAGCTAGCACAAACACAGGCAAACTGCTCATATCTAATATGAACTCATGTTGCCCGAGGGTGTCTTATAGAGTGTTTTTACATTTTCGTAATGAAAACACGGTGCCATTTATGGAGGTAATCGTTCAGCTACTACCATGTGACTCCTGGTGCTTTTACTTCAGTGCTCAAACTTTCCATCTTCTCATAGAACATGAACAGAATTCCCCATGAGCCATTACAATCACCCAGGAGGTATTTTTGTGCATCCTAGCACATATAGTGAGGTTCAAACCTGGCCACCATATTTCTGTCAAGCTTGTTTGAACTCCAGATTCATCTGGGAGATTTAAAGAGACACTCCACGTGGAAGTGATCCATTATTTTTTATTGATTATATACATAGAAATATATGAAAAACTATATATTACAATTATTAAAAAAAAAAAATTTTGAAGTTCCTGCATTTGCTATAAAATCTTATAATGTGCAGTTTGTGCATGAAATTCTCAACAAATTAGGAATAACTTTTCCTATCATGCTCACTTAAAGGTGCATACTAAGCACCATAACCACTACAGCTTTTAAAATTATTTCAGTGGCTTCCCCACTGTTTCTGTTTAACCACATTTGAGTAGTTTGACAAAAACTGGATCTCGCTTGGCACCTCAAATCTGACATTGATGCTCAAGGTTGAACAGGATAATGCAGAATAAAGGCACAAATATATTGCTATATTTCAAAGCAGGTAAATTGAAAAGACATCTTACACATGAAGGTATTTACTCATGAAGTACTGGAGTAAGTGCCCTCGACGCAAGAAAACCAAATTAATTTTTTAGGTTATGTGTTTTCTACATTTTATGGCCTAAATGTTTGAAGTCATCAACCGTGGACTGGTTTGAAGCTATTATTAAAAATTCTTGTTTTGAAAACCAACAATATATTTCTACCTTTATACTCTTCTGCAAGCAGAATTGTCTGAGTTCCAATTGAGTTGTCATGCAGCAGGTTCAGGGTAGGATCTGAGCTGATCATGTTGTCATACTGGCTGAATGCGGCATGATAGTTTATCATGCCTTATTGTATTTCCTAATTTAGAAATTTGTTTCCTCAATAGCAAAACTGCAGCATTGGGCCGGGCTTTAGGTGTCAGAAGAGCACAGTTTTTGTCAAACTGTTGAAAATGGTTTAACATAGATTTTGGGATTGACATACAAAAACGCTTTGCTCCATAACCACTACAATGATCTGTATGGGTCATGGTGCTTGGAGTGACCCTTTAATTTTCTATAACACTGATTATTAAAAAAATCTTTAATTTACATGTACAACAAGGGCTTTTGAGAGCTGTGATTCAAATTCTAACCTTTCTACTCTACTTAGTTAACAGCTAACAAAAACAACTCCCACAAACCTTATTCATGGCCTTATTTATGACATGCTGTACAGCAATATTTTTTGGCACATAAATAGAAACACTGCAAGCTGGATGGTCTTATAGATCAAACCTATAAGCAAACAATGAAAGTTTAAAAATAACACCCATAATAACTAACTGTAAGTCTGCATACTATTTGTACTGAACATGTATGGGAACCTGTAGTGCCTTAAACTCACATGAAGTGAACATAGAATGACTTTATCTTTTCTTACTTTAATTTTATATTTTACCAGTGCTTGGCAAAGATGTGGATTTATTTAAGAATTTGTTTGGAGGACCCATAACAGCATAATCGGCATGGGTTGTCTCTTTTCTACAGCCCACAAAAGATAATAACACTGTCAGTATTATAGCTTGTTGTCTCAAAGTCACACTCTGAACCCCATCACTGACAGAACTAAAGCGGAGGCAGACAGACAGACAGAGCCACTTTTAAATTCTTCAAGTCCACAAATAGAGCAATTATTTTTGAATCAGTTCAGAAAGCAGAGTAGATCTTGGCATGAAGTAGGACCCTTGGAAAATCTAGTTATCTCAGCTAATAGACCTGAGGCGTGTTTTCTCACTCCTGAGCTGCTAAATTGACATCATCTTCCATTCCAATACACAGGACGGCTGCTCGGCTGCTTGTTCTGTTGCTGAGTGAGTTCCCAGGGATATGGCTTAGAGACAAACAAACTGAATTAAGCAGCACCGATGAGTGTCAGCTTCATGAAGGGCAGTGTAATCCTAATCAGTTACATACTGAGTCACATCCAGCAGGAAATGTGCTGCTGTGTGAATTATTTCAGTGCATGTGCTGTATAACAGGACAAACTTGAAAATGTATCCTTCCTGGTAATTAATATTTTATAAACAATTAATAAAATAACAAGTGTGTGATGACTGTGTATGTTTTTTAGAATCTATAACTTTGGATGTATAGCTTCACCTTAAACAGGCAACTGCCCAACTAGCCCCATAATGATAAAAAAAGACAAAAGTAAAGAAAAAAATAAATATTTGCTAATTTTGCCAAATGCTGAGGGTGTAGAAATACTCAACGGCTAAAAAATGGTGCTCATGTTTATATCCCTGACTAGTGTACATCACTGATACACTGAAAGTGCACACCAAATAGATAGTTTACAAAGTTTTCTAACAGTGTACATCAAAGCAGTATTGGCAGACATTCATATTGTACTGATAAGGTAAATATATGTTCAAAATTCATCAATATATTGTTAATGTGATTGTAAAATATCACAACTTCAAATGGCTTAAAATACAGTGAATACATTATGTATCAGATATATATATATATATATATATATATATATATATATATATATATATATATATCATTCAATGTAAAATATCAAGATATACAGACCTTACTTCTGTTCCACAACTGTCATCGTCTGAGCTTTGCGGGTGTTCTTCCTTTAACACACACCTCCCTCTATGGTAGATATTTTCTACTTTTACTTAACAATCAAATTGTCTGCACAGTCTATGCCAGAGATTTGACTGAGAAGTGGGAGAAAGACCTATTTGTAATGTGTTTTTCAACTAATCTATACATTTGCAGCACAATGTGTAGATAAAAAGGTATGTTATTTCAGAAGAGCATAAATAGTTTGTGGCCTGACAGGTACTCATTAAGAACTACTGAAGGAAGCACAACAAAATGTTATTTTGTGTTTGTCACATGCCTTTCCATCACAATTTGCAACTGCTGTTAAGACGAGAAAGTTGATAAAGGAGATTTTACTTTTAATGTATTTTAGCATCTATTATCTCTTTATATTGCCCCTAAAATAGTTTTATGTATGTAGTTAAATTCATACAATCTTCATAGTCATATATGTATTTATATACACTAACAGGGTTATTTAATAACTAAATCCCAGAAAGATTGTGGTGAGACCAAACACAGCATTTTTAAAACCAAAGCATGGGTTGTGATACGAAAGCATTGGTAATTTTATAACATGACAGGAGGCTTCCTATTTTGCATTAACTCTCTTTACTAAACTCCACAGCAGTAAAGAAAAACGTAAAGAGTAACATTAAATCACTGAGCAGCATAGTATATATCAGTGGCGGATCCAGAGCCTGATCTCGGGAGGGGCACTTGTAGATTATTTAAAGAAATAATCCAGACACAATAACCACTACAGCTCAGTGTAGTGGTTATGGTGTCAATAGTGCCAGGACCCCCTCCCAGAGTAAGTAGTCAAACCGTTTAAGAACAGTTTGACAACTTACCTGAGGTCTGCTGGGAAATGGGGCTGTAGTAGGGCATAGGAGCAGTGGTGTGTGTGAGTGGTGCAATGTGTAAGGGGTGCAGTATGTGTGTGTGTGAGGGGGACAGTGTGTGAGCAGTGTGTGTGTGAAGGTTGTAGTATGTGAGTGAGGGCGGCAGTGTATGTCAGGGATGCAGTGTATGTGTGGGACAGTATGTGTGTGTAACAGTTGCAGTGTGTGTGTGTGAGTATTGCAGTGTATGTGTGAGTGTGGGCAATGTGTGTGTATGGGGGCAGTGTGTGTGTGTAGAGTGTGTGTATGGGGGGCAGTATGTGTATGGGGGCAGTGTGTGTGTATGGGGCAGTGTGTGTGTATGGGGGCTGTATGGAGGCATGGGGGGGGCAGTATGCATGGGGGGCAATGTGTGTGTATGGGGGGCAATGTGTGTGTATGGGGGGCAATGTGTGTGTATGGGGCAGTGTGTGTGTATGGGGGGCAATGTGTGTGTATGGGGGGGCAATGTGTGTGTATGGGGGGCAGTGTGTGTGTATGGGGGCAATGTGTGTGTATGGGGGGCAGTGTGTGTGTATGGGGGCAATGTGTGTGTATGGGGGGCAGCGCATGGGGGGGCAGTATGTGTGTATGTGTATGGGGGGCAGTGTACTCTAGGCAGTGTTACCGGGGGACAGTGTGTGTGGGGGGCATGTGTGTGTGTATGGGGGCAGCATGTGTATGTGTATGGGGGGCAGTGTGCATGGGGACAGTATGTGTGTTTGTGGGTGCATGGGGGGCAGTATGTGTGTGTGTGTATGGAGGGCAGTATGTGTTTTTTGGGGGCAGTATGTGTGTGTATGGGGCAGTAAGTGTGTGTGTATGAGTGGGCAGTGTGTGTATGGGGGCAGTATGTGTGTGTATGGGGGGGCAGTATGTGTGTCTGTGTATGGGGGGCAGTATGTATGTATGGGGGGCAGTGTGTGTATGAGGGCAGTATGTGTGTGTATAAAGGTATGTGTGTGTGTATGGGGGGCAGTATGTGTGTGTATGGGGGGGCAGTATGTGTATGGGGGGGCAGTATGTGTGTGTGTGTATGGGGGGGCAGTGTGTGTGTGTATGGGGGTGTATGTGTATAGAGTGTGTGATAAGGGTAGGGGGGGCTTTTTTTGTTTTTATAATATATGTATTTATTTTTTATTTAATTAAAATAAATATTCTATGTCCCCCCTCCCTTCTTACCTTTATTGAGGAGGAGGGGGGACATATTTTGATCCCTGGTGGTCCGGTGGGGATTCCCTGGTGGTCCCAGTGGGGAGAGTGAACTCTAGCCCGCGCTCCCGGGCTAGAGTTCACTCTCGCGAGATTTGGAGCATTGCCATGGTAACCACGGCAACGCTCCAAATCTCGCTAGAGGAGGACCCGGAGGAGCTGCAGGCTGAGCTCCCGGGTCCTCTCTCCTCCATCCCCCCGCCGGCTGTCAGCAATGTGCCTGCGGACCGGGGAGGGAGATCTCTGATCTCCCCTGCGGTCCGCAGGCACATTGCAGGGCTGGCACCTGCATGTGCTGCTGGCAGGGGAGAGGGAGACCGGCGGATTTTTCGGGGGGGGGGGCAATTTCCCCGTTGCCCCCCCTGGATCCGCCACTGGTATATATAAGGGTCATGCTGCCTGTACACTTCCTCTTTCTTTACTGCTCCATCGCAGACAGGTCAGACTATTTGGCTCCTCCAGAGCTTTATTCTTTTATTATTATAGTCTGTTTATTTTAGTTTATCCATTATATATATATATATATATATATATATATATTTGTATTATTCTTGTGTTTTACCCTTGTATTATTATCATTATCCTTATCACTCTGGGCAGTGGGACTGGGTTAGCCCTTAAGGGTTCTTTTCCTCCCCTTCTCTGCCCCTCTACCGGCCCTGGGATTCCCTGGGCTTCCCCCTTTGGCTTCCCTCAGGTCCCCCCCCCGCCCTACTACCTTGGAGTACCCTCCTGGGCTCCCTCGATCGCGGCCTTTTCCGCGCCGGGCTGTTTCCGCCCATGGCTGGCCTCAAATTTAGTCCCCGGCTTGCGGCCTACACTCGTGGCCGCCATTTTGGATCGCGGATACCGCGAGATTCACGTGGCCATCTTGTTTTACCGCGTGGATCTCATTGGGGACTCAGTGGTTGCAGTCTTAGCTGTACACTGCATTCTGTGCCTCTGTTTACTCCAACCAAGCAAAGGACTCCTATACTCTGTGGCTGGGTCAGTCAGGTCAGTGCTGCTGCCTGTTTAATATTGTGACCTGCACTTAAAGGTACCAACCCTGTGCAACCGGGGTGAGCCCCCACTATAAGTACCTTAGTACCACGCTGCTTACTGGTAGACTAGCTGTTGCAGTTCTCTCTAACTGGGTGAGCCCCAGTTTTATAAGGTCACCAACTATACCCTGCTGGGGTTTATAACTGGGTGGTGTTGATACCCACCACTACCACCACGTCAACTGACCCTACGCCTATACCTAAGACCTGGGTGCCCCCATTTAATACTGTGCCTATTAGTGACGTGTATCACAGCCTACCCTTGTCATGGAAGACTCCCCTGTGGACTTCCAAGCCATGATCAACGCAGCCGTCGCTGCCTCTGTGGAGAAGGCACTCTCCAAGGTACGAGCTAGAGCTCCAGATGTGCCCAAATCTACCCGCAGGCGACCACGCCACGAGTCGGATTCTGATATGTCCGACTATCAGATCAGGGATGACTCCCGCCCTAAGAAACGCCACAAGAAAGGCGAAGACTATGCACCCAAACCACTCAAGGGTAAGGCACCTGCCAGACGCAAATCTGCCAAAGCGAGTACCCCGGCCCCGCGTCAGGATTACTCTTCGGACGAAGAGCACGGTCCTTCCCATTCCATGTCATTGCTAGACGAATGGCAAGCTGACGTTTCTGATTCAGACTACGACGCTTGGGGTTCGGATGAGAAATCTATATCCGCTTTCATGCGGGAGACCCTCCTGGGTGCGGCCCAGACAGGGGGTAATGAGGACACTGCGGATGCAGAGCCTCCACTTGACTCGGACACCATTTTAGACCCTTCGGGTCAGGCGATGTTCGATCCCCGCAACATACGACACCCCAGATCGGGAGACTGGTCACCGCCAGAACACCTCTCCAGGTTCATGCACCTATGGCTCCGCAAACCTCCAGAGAAAGAGGTCTGCAGCCGGCTTAGATCAGAATGCCCATGCCCTTCCCTGCCGGATAAAGTGGCTCAGACTCCTGAGTTTGACAAGGTTATGACAACCTTCATGATGCGCAGTGGAAGAGACCCTCGCCGAGGGGTAGAGAAAGGCCTATGGGGCACTCAGGATAACCTGCTGGATTCCGTTGGCTCCCTGGCCCGCATCATGTTCCTGGCAGATGACGCCTATGCCAAAGCCGATTCCTTCTCTACCAAAGACATCAGGGAATGGGCACACGATGTTCGCGAGTGGGCATAACGGTGCTTTTGTTTAATCGGAAACACAAATGTTACGCTCTCTTCGGAGAGACGGAAAGCAGCGTTATACCGTATTAACGTTAAATTGGCAGAGCTTGGCACAAAGGAGATTGGGCCCCAGGCACAAGGGAAACTGTTTGGTGAACTGTTCCTCAAGGAACTTAACAAACACGTGAACGTGTTCACCTCACTTAATAAAGTGCAGTCCTCAATGCGCAGAGTCTTTAGAAGCAACCCCACCAGAGGGATTTTTGGAAGGGCTGGCCGGCAACAGGGCCGTGCCGCCAGCCGATTCTGGCCTTCAGGCCCCCGCACCCAACCGACACCGTTTTACCCAACAAAAGATTACAGACAGCAGCCTTTCTCCAGAGGCTCGGACAGAGGCCGTGGACCCCGCGGACATTCCCGCTTTGCTACAGGTAAGCACCCCGCGGGCCGTATTTCCCTTTCTTTCCAGAATTGGGCCTGTCTTCAGACACGTGGATCCTACAAACAGTACAGGAATATATCATAGACCAAGTGGGGACCCCCATTCAGACACAACCTCCTCGCCCCATCCACATGTCGTCTTCCGACCACTATCTCGTCAACGCGGAACTACGCGAGCTTCGAGACAAAGGGGCTATCCAGCCGGCCCACGACTGGGGAGGTTATTTCAGCAATATCTTGCTGGTTCGGAAAAAGACGGGAGAATACCGCCCTGTCATCAATCTACGCGACCTCAACGCGTACGTAGTGTACTGCCACTTCAAGATGGAGGGCATCCACCTTCTGCGAGACCTCCTGCGAAGCAACGACTGGTTCACCAGACTCGATCTAAAAGATGCATATCTGTCGGTCCCAGTGCATCCGGACTGTCGAGCTCTCCTACGCTTCCTCTGGCACGACCGTCCTTGGCAATTCACCTGCCTCCCTTTCGGGCTCAGCTAGGCCCCATGGTGTTTCACCAAATTCCAGTAGTGGCACACCTGAGATCCAGGGGCATCCGATGCATCATCTACCTGGACGACCTCCTCCTCTTCTGCTCCGACGAACGCAGACTGCGTCAACACACTCATCTCGCAGTGACACTACTGGAATCGCTGGGCTTTATGGTAAACCAACAGAAATCGGAATTGACCCCTTCCCAGACGATACAATTCCTGGGCTTCGAGATCGACTCGACAACATGCACTCTAAGACTACCAGCCTCAAAGATCTCGTCTATTCGCAAGGAGATTCGCAGAGTTCTCCGTCGCGATTCCATCCCATTACACAACTTGGCCAGGATCGTAGGACTCCTCTCCACCTCCATTCAGGCCATTTTTCTCCTCTCCACTCTCCACTACAGAGCCATGCAACGCCTCAAGGCAAGATACCTACGCCGCAGGCCCACGTACGACCAACTCGTCCCGGTGACGGCGGAGGTTCGCGAGGAACTATCATGGTGGCTGGACAGCATGCAGGCCTGGAACGGCAGGGCCATATTCGGAGATACCCCAGACTTCATACTGGAGTCAGACGCCAGCTTGTGGGGCTGGGGAGCCACCAACGGAACTATCTCCATGGGGGAAACATCATGGGGGGACATCACAGGAGCTCTCCATGCACATAAATTGCCTAGAACTCCTGGCGGGGTGTTTCGCGATCCGCAGTCTGGCCTGGGAAAGATCCAACTGCTGCATCCTCCTACGCATGGACAACGTCTCCGCAGTCCGGTATATCAATCGCCTGGGGGGTGCACACTCACGCCTGTTGTCGGAGATCACGAGAGACATCTTCGACTATTTCTACCCCACAACATTGCACTTCAGGTCGAATACCTACCTGGAGAGATCAACCTCACGGCCGACTGGTTCTCTCGCCACTGGAGGGACGTCAGCGATTGGAGGCTGAACATGAGAGTCTTCAGGGCCCTGGCAACCCAGAGGGGTCCCTTTCACCTGGATCTGTTCGCTTCTCGCAACAATCACCAGACCCCGGAGTTCTTCAGCTGGCTCCAGACCCGGAGAGCAAAGCGACGGACGCATTTCTCCAACAATGGCCGACAACTGAGGCCTACGCTTTTCCCCCATTCTCCATGATTGTGAGAACACTACACCAGATACGGACGCAACAGGTCACACTGGTTCTCATAACGCCCTTGTGGCAGAGCCAACCATGGTTCCTCGATCTCCTGGCCTCCTCATGCAAGGACCCTCTACTCCTTCCATCCTTTCCGGACCTCCTCACGGATCCCAAAGGGAATCTTCACCCACTTCTCTTGGAAGACCGTCTGCCCCTGGTGGCTTGGACTCTTTCCGGGGTTCCTGGCAAGTCAGCGGTCTATCACAGACTACTAGGGACCTCTTATGGGATTCCTGGGCCCCTGTAACTAGACGTTGTTACCTTTCAGCTTGGGCCTCCTGGTCTACTTGGTGCGTGGAACGGGACTCCAATCCATTTACAGCACCTATTCCCATGATTCTCAATTTTCTTTCATACTTGTTTTCATCGGGTCGCTCCTACCATTCAGTTAACATTGTTCGCTCTGCGATTTCGGCAGCCCACACCCCCGTCGGGGACCTCCCGGTCAGCAAAGACCCTCTCGCCTGCCACCTGCTCCGTGGTATGCGGCTCTGCCGCCCTCCGGCTCCCAGGTACACTCATCTATGGGATGTTGGACTGGTTCTCCGTTTTTTCAGGGATTGGCTTCCTAACGACCGTCTCTCCCTACGACAATTATCAGCTAAGTGTGCCTTTCTACTTTGTCTCGTGTCTTTTCGACGGGTATCGGACGTTCGAGCCTTCGACGTTGACGCCTTTGAGGTTGCCCCTGAGGGGGTCACATTCCACATTTCCCGTCGCACTAAGTCGGGTTCGACTTCGGTCTTCTACCCCCTTTTGCTCTGTGTCATGTCCACCCTTCGCAGATACGTTTCGTTTACCTCCTCACTCCGTAACTCGTCGTCGGGTCAACTCCTAGTCTCCAATGTTCGCCTCCATGCTCCGGTCTCGGCCACCACGCTAGCCCGATGGATTCGCTGGATCCTCTTTTGCCAGTATAGACCCCGCTTTCGGCGCCCACGCTGTTCGCGGAGCGGCGGCTTCCTCAACCTTCCTAGCAGGGGCGTCCCTGTCAGACATTCTCAGAGCGGTGGATTGGTCTAGGGAATCTACCTTCCGTACCTTTTATTTACGCACTCCCCCTTCTGCTGGGAGTTACATAGTTCCTTTTTATATAAAAAGTCAGATTTTACTGACTGCTATTTTGGGGTCAAGAAGGAATTTTTTCCTAGTTTGTGGCAAAATTGGAAGCGCTTCAGACTTGTTTTTTTGCCTTCTTTTGGATCAATAGCAACAACATATGTGAGGAAGGCTGAACTTGATGGACGCAAGTCTCTTTTCAGCTATGTAACTATGTAAAATGACCTGTGATTCAACATCTAGGCCCACAGGATTGAGTGCAAATAGGACCCAGGCAGCATGGAGGGTTGGCACCATGGAGTAGGTATGGGTCATGCGTTAGTTTAGCGTTTGCCTATTAAGTTCAACAAATAGGATCTTGATGCAGTTCATGCAATAAATCAAGTGTGTGTTTGCAATTGTACTTGTATCTGTGGTTTATGATGTGCCTTATATATGGATTATGTTATTGTGGTGTTAGCTTTATTAAGACTAGAGTTGAGCGAACCCGGACTGTAAAGTTCAGGTTCGTACAGAACATTACAGTTTTTGGACCCAGGACCCGAACACGGACATATCAGTGTATGTTCGGGTTGGAGTTTTGTGTTCGGCAATTTAATGGCGCGTTTTGAAAGGCTGCAGGGCAGCCAATCAACAAGCGTTTGACTCGTGTGCCCTAGAAGCCATCACAGCCATGCATACTAATGGCATGGCTGTGAATGGCCAGTGCAGCATGGTTACTTAGTATTATTAAATTATGCCCCTACTCGCTATACCACGAGTAGGGGCATGTCTATTAAACAGTCTATGGCTGCTCACTGTAAAAAAAAACAAAAAAAAAAACATTCCCCCCTCCTGAGCGATGCGCGAGTGAGGGCTTTTAAACTAAAGTGGGGACCTATTGCCCACCCCTGGCCCCCACCCCTGAGAGGCGGGTGGGGGCCCTAAATACCAATAAGGGGCGGGGACCTATTGTCCCTCCCAGGCCCCCACCCCTGAGCGGTGGCTGGGGGCCCTAAATATCAATAAGGGGGGACCTATCATCCTCCCCCCTGGCCCCCACCCCTGAGCGGTGGGTGTGGGCCATAAATAAGAATGTGGGGGGGACCTACTGTCCTCCCCCGGGCCCCCACCACTTCGGGGCAGGTGGGGGCCTTAAATAACAATAAGGGGGGGACCTACTGTCCTCCCCTCCGGCCCACACCCCTGAGCGGTGGGTGGGGGCAATAAATAAAAATTGGGGGGCACCGACCTTCCCCCCCGGCCTCCACCCCATAGCGGTGGGAACCCCCACCCCTGAGCAGTGGGTTGGGGCCATAAATAAGAATTGGGGGGGACCTAATGTCCTCCCCCCTGCCCCCACCCCTGAGCAGTGGGTGGGGGCCATAAACAACAATTGGGGGGGACCTAATGTCCTCCCCCCAGCCCACACCCCTGAGCAGCAGGTGGGGGCCATAAATAAAAATTAGGGGGGACACCGACCTTCCCCCTCCCGACCCCCACCCCTGAGCGGTGGGTGGGGGCCATAAAGAAAAATTGTGGGACCTAATGTCCTCCCCCTGGCCCCCACTCCTGAGCGGTGGGGGGCCATAAATAAGAATGTGGGGGGGGACCTACTGTCCTCCCCCCCGACCACCACCCCAGTGCGGCAGTTGGGGGCCCTAAATAAAAATGTATCACCCCCCAGGTAACTAGGGATCCCCAAACCCCTAGTCACCACCCTCCCCCCAAAAAAATAACCCCTACCTACCCCCCTCATCCTAAAAATAACGAGGGGGGACCCTTACCTAAATCTAAATGCCTGTTGATGTCTTCTTTCTTCTAAACTCTTCTTTTTTCAGCCCCAAAAAAGGCCAAATAAAAATCCATAATACCCGACACACTTTAAAAAAAACAAAAAACGAGCACAATAAAAAATAAATAAATCAGTTTTCACCCATGGAGGGCTACGCGCAGACTGAGCTCTGCAGGGCGGGGGAAGGCTTATAAAGCCTTCTCCCGCCCTGCAATTACGCTCAGAGCACTCTGATTCGTGGGTTTAAGCCATCCAATCAGAGTGCTCTGACAGGTAAATGAAGAGACTGACAGGTAAATCTTTACATTTACCTGTCACAGCACTCTGATTGGTTGGCTTGAAATCCACCAATCAGAGTGCTCTGTTTCATTTACTTTACTTAATTCACCAATCAGAGTGTTATGAGTCAAATTACACAGCGTGGGAAAATTCCAAAAGAACTTTTCCACGCTGTGTAAAATGACACAGAGCACTCTGACTGGTTACTTTCAATCCACCAATCAGAGTGTTGTTATGAGTCAAATTACACAGCGTGCTAAAATTCCAAAGAACTTTCCCACGCTGTGTAAAATGACACAGAGCACTCTGATTGGTTACTTTCAATCCACCAATCAGAGTGTTGTTATGAGTCAAATTACACAGCGTGCTAAAATTCCAAAGAACTTTCCCACGCTGTGTAAAATGACACAGAGCACTCTGATTGGTGGATTTCAAGTCAACCAATCAGAGTGCTGTGACAGGTAAATGTAGAGACTTACCTGTCAGTCTCTTCATTTACCTGTCAGAACACTCGGATTGGATGGCTTAAACCCACCAATCAGAGTGCTCTGAGCCTAATTGCAGGGCAGGGCAAGGCTTTTTTTTGTTTATTATGGATTTTTATTTGCCCTTTTTTGGGGCTGAGTTTAGAAGACAGAAGACATCAAATGGCAAGTCTATTTTTTTTTTTTTACAGGTATTTAGATAAGAGTCCCCCCTCATTATTTTTAGGATGAGGGGGGCAGGTAGGGGTTATTTTTTTGGGGGGAGGAGGGAGACTAGGGGTTTGGGGACCCCTAGTCACCTGGGGGGTTAAATTTGTATTTAGGGCCCCCACCCGTCGCTCAGGGGTGGAGGCTGAGGGGAGAACAATAGGTCCCGTCCCGCCAATTTTTATTTATAGCCCCCACCACTCAGGGGTGGGGCGGGGGAAGACATTAGGTCCCCCCCTCCCAATTTTTGTTAATGGCCCCCACCCACCATTCAGGGGTGGGGGCCGGAGGAGAGGACAGTAGGCCCCCCCACATTCTTATTTATGGCCCCCACCCACCGCTCAGGGGTGGGGGGCTGGTGGGAGGGCAGTAGGTCCCCACTTATTGTTAAATAGGGCCCCCACCCACCGCTCAGGGGTGGGGGCCGGGGGAGGACAGTAGGTCCCCCCATTATTGTTATTTAGGCCCCCCACCCACCGAGCAAGGGTGGGGACCGGGGAGGAGGACAGTAGGTTCCCCACTCCACATTCTTATTTAGGGCCCCCACCCGTCGCACAGGGGTGGGGGCAATAGGTTTTATTTTTGTTTGTTTTTTTACAGAGAGCAGCCACAGGCTGCTCCACTGCTTACTATATATGCCCCTACTCGTGGTATAGCGAGTAGGGGCTGAATTTACTAATACTAAGAAATCTTTACTTAGTATTAGTAAATTTGTCTGAATGACCAATTTAGGTCTTTCAGCCTTTTGGTAGATAGCTCCCTGATACCGTGGGAATTAGGGAGCTATCTACGAAGCGGCTGCAAGATGTAGCCGCGGCAATGAATAGGATCGGATTATTTTTGATTATTTTTGTTATTTTAAGTGATTTCCCTATCCACATTTGTTTGCAGGGCACTTGTCCTACTCTTACCCCCATTTTACTTCCTTTTGCAGCCCTATAGCCCTTTCCAGGACTTTTAGAGACATTTTGTGCCCAAAAGTTGGGGTCCCCATTGACTTCAATGGGGTTCGGTTTTGGGGTCAAGTTCTGGGTCAAGTTCTATCTCGAACCTGAACTTTTTTCTGAAGTTCGGCCGAACCCGCCGAACCAGAACATCCAGGTGTCCGCTCAACTCTAATTAAGACCTCATTGGAAATAAAAACATTAACGTTGGTCTTCTGTCCACATCTTTTACCTAAACTGCTTTATTTTTTTCTTTCAATTGATGACACTGGTACATTGTAATTTCTTACATATATATAAAACGTAGATACAAAGAAAATAAGATAATTCTCAAATGTAACATTACTGGAAACCTCTCTATGTTTACACAGACAAAGCCAAGCAAAATTCTCTATGATGATTTATCTTCCCTTCTATCTCAAACGGCATGTCTCGGTGCATGGGCGGTAAACATTGGCATGAAGTTCCAATTCCATATAAGGAACAAGCAAAGACTTTGATAGTGGTCAAAATATAACAGGAAGCTGCAAATTACATATCACTGATCATTACACGCAATTGTGACTCCATGCACACCTTTAGTTATTATTATTTAATATACTTAAAGGAACACTCCACTGCCAAAATACAAAATGAATAAAAATCACGGTTTAGTAGGTATACGTAAATGCAAACATTTAAATTGGGTGTATATATAAAAGCAGATTGCAAAATATGCAATTCTCTTATCTGCTGCCTTTGCAGTCCCTCCCTTTCTAACCTGCCCAGACTTTATGTGACTGTTCAATCACAGACTTCCGAATGCACGAGAAGTCTTTGCAAGACAGGTGCTCTGGGCAATTGCTGCCTCTTGGGTTTAGCTTCACTGAGCTAACTAAACAAGGAAGTAACAGGACCGATTGTCTGCTTGAAAACCAGGGGGTGTAACCAGGTTAATTTATAAAAGTGTCAATTTTTATAGAAATCTGCACTTTTTGCAAAATGGAAAACAAAAAGAGGACACACGATGCTTTAGGGGTTTTGAGTGTCACTTTAAGGATCCTGTTTTAAAATATAAACCCACGAGAGGCTCCCATGTCTTTAACCCCTTAAGGACCGAGGACGGTTCAGGACCGTCATCGGCATTTTTGCGTTGCCGACCGATGACGGTCCTGAACCGTCCAAACGGTCTGGGGCTACTTACCTGATCGCCGTCGTTCCCCCGGCGGCGATCAGTGTTCCTCCGGTTGTGGGGAGACTGCCTGCAGCCCAGACAGTCTCCCCACGGCAGATTAGGACCCCTGTGGCCATGTGATTGCTTAACACAGCGATCACATGGTCACAATAGGTGTCCATAGTGCTGCCTGCAGGGGGACTGCCTGTGCTGACAGGCAGTCTCCCTGCAACTGTAAAATCAGAAAAAAAATTAAAGTTAATGGTAATAAAAAAATAATAATAATTATATATGTATAAATATGATATATAGACATATATTATATCTATATAATATATGTCTATATATCATATATATAATGTCATACTAAGTGTATTTTATATTAATATGTACTTATATTAATATAAAAATACACTTATAATTAAATTACACACGTATATATATAATATATATAATAACTATATATATTGTATATATATTATTATAAAATATAAATAATAAGTAATTTAAATTAAATAATTTTTTTAAAATAATAATAAAAATTTTAAAAAAAATTATATATCTATATGAAATTTTATTCTAACTGTATTTTAAAATTAATATATATATATATTTATATCAAAATACACTTAAAATGAATTTGTATATATATCTATGTATATAAAAATAAATAAAAATAATAAGAAATATACATACGTCCATATACAAAATTACATAAATAATTATATAAATATACACGTAGACTTCAAATATATAAATATGCATATATATTTAAATTCTACGTGCGTATTTATGTAATATTTTACATAATTAAGTAATTTTATTGATTGCAATTTGAGGGACCTGCCTGCCAACCCAGGCCAAAAGTCCAGAGAATTTAATTTGCTAGCACTGTATTTTACCCTGTAACGTTCTACGACACCCTAAAACCTGTACATGGAGGGTACTGTTTTACTCGGGAGACTTCGCTGAACACAAATATTAGTGATTCACAACAGTAAAACATATCACAGCGATGATATTGTCAGTGAAAGTTACTTTTTTTTGCATTTTTCACACACAAACAGCACTTTTACTGATGATATTATTGTTGTGATACGTTTTCCAGTTTTTAAACACTAATATTTGTTTTCAGCGATGTCTCCCGAGTAAAACAGTACCCCCCATGTACAGGTTTTATAGCATTTTTGAAAGTTACAAGGTCAAATATATGGGTCAAATATTTTTACATTGAAAATGGCCAGGTTGGTTACGTTGCCTTTGAGAGCATATGGTAGCCCAGGAATGAGAATTACCCCCATGATGGCATACCATTTGCAAAGAAGACAACCCAAGGTATTGCAAATGGGGTATGTCCAGTCTTTTTTAGTAACCACTTGGTCACAAACACTGGCCAAAATTAGCGTTCAATTTAGTTTTTTTTACTTTTTTTCACACACAAACAAATATGAATGCTTACTTTGGCCAGTGTTTTCGACTAAGTGGCTACTAAAAAAGACTGGACATACCCCATATTGAATACCCTGGGTTGTCTACTTTAAAAAATATATGTACATGTGGGGTGTTATTCAGAGATTTATGACAGATAATAGTGTTACAATGTCACTATTGATAAATTTTAAAAATGTATGTTTTGAAACCGCAATATCCTACTTGTACCTATAGCCCTATAACATACAAAAAAAAGCAAAAAAGCACGTAAACACTGGGTATTTTTAAACTCAGGACAAAATTTTGAATCTATTTAGCAGTTTTTTTCATTCGCTTTTGTAGATGAGTAAAAGATTTTTCAAGTAAAAGTCAAAAAACATGTATTTTTTCAATTTTTCATCAGATTTTTGTATTTTTTTTAAATTAAAATACATGAGATTATATAAATAATGGTATGTAAAGAAAGCCCATTTTGTCCTGAAAAAACAATATATAATTTGTATGGGAACAGTAAATGAGAAAGCGGAAAATTACAGCCAAACACAAACACCACAAAAGTGTAAAAATATTCCTGGTCGCAAATGTACAACATCGCAAAAACAGTCCAGTCCTTAAGGGGTTAATTTATCTTGTTTGTTTGTTTTGTGTATCTTCCATTCTTCCATCTGTTGTATTACATTACTTCACTTAAATGCATAAATATGGGTTGTGGCTATGTTTTTTTCTTTGGATACACTGTATTCCAAGTTACAGAAAAACATGTTTTTTATTTTGTTTGTTTTCTTGTTTCTCTGCACACCTGTTTATTATTAGTAGTATGTTTAACCAGATTGGAATGCCTTCAGGTACAGCTGGCAGGAGAAGTTCTTTTAGTTTTGTTTGTTTTTTTGCATATTATTTTGCTGCCTTAATTTTTCTATGTGCACGGTTCAGTCCAGATAAGTCCAGATACTTGTAGCAAAATAATAATATATCAATATTAATTCATGATCAAGTAAAATATGTGAATCTTACAGATATTGACTGTTTAGGTCAGATCAGGCTGAGAAGACGTGTAATCTGGAGAAAAAGGTTAGTAGTTTGTTAACCTTAAAAGTATTAAGGAACTATGGAACTCAAGAAATGTGCAAAAAAGCATCTTGTAGTTTTGGCTTCAGCTACAGAGGCATCTAAATAGCTGAGGTCTGGTTAACATATTAAGTTGACATAGGCACCATATATAGAATTATCCAAGTGTAAGCACTATTTTATATAAGTGCATCAAGGAGTGTGGTTTTACATTAGCATCTATTCTCAGGGTCGAACTGGGAAAAAAATTTGGCACGGGCATTTTTTTATCACGCTGAAGGGGGTGGAGCAGAGAGGGTTTGTTTTGTCATCACTAATGACAAACACGCCCCCTCTTAAAGTGCGCGTGTTCAATGCTCTTCCAGGGCAGACCATGCGCAGAGCTCTGTCCAAGAGTTCTAGCATGAGAAAAAAAAGCCCTGTATTTGTTCTGCACAGTGCAAGCAAATTTAATAACATGCTTGCACTGTGTTTCCTTGCAACTTGTCTCTGGTGTCTCTATAAATGGATAACCAGGAGACAAAAATGTGTGTGAGGGTGATGTGTGTGCTGTGTGTGAGGGTGCAATGGGTGAGAGTGCTGAGTGTGATGTGTGTGAGGGTGCTGTATGTGATTGATTTGTGTGTGTGGGCACTGTGTATGATGTGTGTGAAAGTGCTGTGAGTGAGAGTGCTGTGCATGATGTGTGTGAGAGTGCTGTGTATGATGTGAGTGAGAGTGCTGTGTATAAATGATGTGATGTGTGTTGGGGGGGTAAATAAACAAAAACAAAAAAACTAAGCAGGCATTAAATCCCCCCCCTCCCTTCTTACTTTTAGCCTGGGAGGGGGGGTCCGGCACGCTGGTAGCTGGGACTTGGAGGCGCGGTGGCAGTGTTCCCTGGTGGTCCTAGTGGGCTAGAGTTCACTCTTGCGAGATCCAGTCGTTGCCATAGCAACGCTCCAGATCTCGCGAGAGGAACCCGGCGGAGCTGCAAGTTAGAGCTCTGCCAGGTCCTCCTCTCCCTCCCTCCCCAGCCACAGGTCTCTTCAGGTGGGCCGGTGAGGGAGATCTTTGATCTCCCCACCGGCCCGTCATGGCAAACAGCGAGGACAGCGCTCGGGTAGCGCTGGCCCTGCATAGAAACTGCTATGTTTATAAAAGAATGGGTTAAGCCTAGCTGGACCTGGCACCCAGGCCACTTCATTAAGCTGAAGTGGTCTGGGTGCCTAGAGTGGTCCTTTAAATCCCCTGTGCTGCTGCTAAGATGTCAGAATGGTGCTGTGGCCCAACATGCAGAAGTAAGTCAAAAACATAGAATAGGCTAAAAGTGATAATGTATTACTGGGCTTTAGAATGGTCGGATTTAATATAGAAATAATAGTCAGAAACAAGCTGAAGTCCGGAACAGGCATACAGAAATACGGATAGTCAGAACAAGCCAAGATCAAAAACCAAAATAACAATATATCAAACGCACTCTTGGGTAACCAAAGTAGTGGAAACCACAAAAGGGCACTGAACACTAGCAGGTCTAAATTTAAATAACCCCCAAACCCTGCTCATTGGTCAAAATGGGACCTATGATCCTAAAACATGCATATGCATCAAAAACATGACACCGCATGCACGTTAATGTCACATGTGACTTTTTGGGGGCAGCGTGATTTAGCAGCACGGGACTGCAGAGGCTGGTGTTCTCCATAACACTACACCAGACGCCGCTTTGAGGGAGAGCACTGCAGATTATGTGACTAACCTCTCCCTCCTGCAGCGTGACTGCACCGATTGGGTGCAGCGACATGGTGCCGACCGGGGACCGTGACATAAGATCACTAAGCTGGTGCGCCACACCCCTAATGTGGCAGACATACACTGAAGCTTCACTATTTAAAGCCAAATTAAGGCAGACTCTGATTAGGTGGAGATCCCGACAAACCCCCATGGGACGCGTTTACAGTTTAGCGACAGAAAGGAAGAACATAAAATGTAAAACAAACAAAATGTATGGAAAATGTAGGTAGATCTTTGAGTCATGGATTTTTCCATCACACTGTACAGTGGTTGCTTGGTGGGTGCACCCCTTATGCTCATAACAAACCAAAAATGGCTAAAAGGTTTAAAAAATGAAGCATCATGAGTCAGAATGACTCTCCTCCCTTCACACCCTCTGGCTAGATGGTAGAGTGTTGGTGTCGGTGGTGTCTGCCCTCCCGCGGGTTTCAAGGTCCACCCTAACGTTAACCCTAACCCTAGGTTTTCTTTGGTTCATACTGTTATTATTTTATGTTTCTTTCTTTCTGCATGACAAACATTATTGGCTAAATGAACTTATATGAGTGGCCCGAAATGGCAGCTTTAACCAGCACTTATACTCAGCTATATGGGGATGATGACTCGGTGCGGGTGGATGCCCATGCCCGGACCTATGCTCGTGCTGTCTTTGGTGTCAAAATCGACACGTGGAGTCTCATTTCCAAGCTAATTATACAACAATGACACTGTCTATACATAATGTCTCTGAAGGTTTTTTTTCTCATTGTGAAGGGACTGCATAGCCCACATAAATGCAGGTCATCCACAAATCAGAAGCGGCGATAATTTGAGACTCACAAGAGACTCACTTGTGTAACCGTAACCCCCTTAATTTAAATCACCTAGATACTCTCAAATTTACAATGCAAACTCTCCCCAAAAATCCAAAGGAGTTTCTATCCTATTTCAAGATGCCAAAATACCAGAGTATTGCAATATGCCATGACACCTTTTTTATTGGACTAATACTACTAATATGTTGGCATCTTGTCTGCTGGACTAATATGACTAATCTAATCTACACTATCCTATCCTATGTTACAAAGACTAGGTTTTCTAAATGGACCAAATGTATGTAGACCCAGCAGGTAGACTACTTATTTTGAAGGGAACTTTAAATGGCATCCTAATTACTATATACTTATATGCTACTTATATGCTCCAAATAATGCTCAAAGACCATTTCTAAGTAAAGCCTTCCAAAAAATCGCGAAAATAAAACACAGCCACACTCAGTGGCATACATTCTGTGGTCACAGGGGTAGCAGCTTCAACCGGGTCCATCACTCCAGGGGGCCCAGCTGCCATGTGGACCCCTGCGTCCAGGATGGCAGCCATGTTGTCCGGCCTACGCGGTACTACCGCCAGGGCCACGCC
>OW240914.1:144821785-144909419 GCA_933207985.1 Pelobates cultripes | reverse complement strand
TGTATTGCTGCCAGTAGTTTCACTCAGCTGTATTATTTAATGTACAGTGTAGACGTTAAAGTTTAAACCAAGGGTATTTAAATCTGGTATAAGACAACTAATATTCAATACCTGTTTTATAATTATATGCCTCACAATTACTTTTTAGCTATTATGTTTCTTCATGTCTTTTTCTCACTATTTAGAAGTCGTGTTCTATAAGCCCAACCTTTATCAGTAAACTATTATGTATCCTTCTTCTATCTTTCTAAATCAGGCACCTTTGCAAAATTCCTACATAACAAGCCATTGTATTCCCACAGTACCACCCAAACAAATAATCTGCATTGTTAATGTTGTCAATTTGCTGTTGGTTATCTTAAGAAGCATTAGGACACATCACTGTCGATGAACATTGCCCTTCCATTCCTCTACAGAGCTACAATATCATTGTGTTCCTGGAGGTGGACAATGAATTGTCTTTCTTGACATGTAGTGGCATTGGTAGAAGCATAGTAAGGGAGAAGAAGATAATTGTTATGGCTGTCTTTAACTGTCTAATGTCCTGGGCATAATTCTAGTTGTCATTGGCCTAATTATGCCACTGATTGAAGAAGCCCATATCTGACTTCGGTGTTTTGCAAAGGAAAGCTGTGCTTGTATATGAAAAATCATCTTAGGATAAGATTTATCAAGACAAAACAGGTGCAATTGTGGGTGCAGACTGCTAAATGTTGAGAAATATTCTACTGTTTTCCATGGTGATTAATCCTTAATTAGAACTTGGCACCTGAATAGCACCTATTTGCCTTAATAAATCTCCCCTATAGAGTGTTTCTTTGTGTTTAATGATTATAGATATGAACAATACTAACCAGATCTAATATTTAGAACAAGATATATAGTTTTATTTTGTTAGTAATTCTTAAATATTTAATCGATACACTGTCTTGATTGTTAGTGGGAACAAAAAGCAAACAAAAGTGATGACAGAACCATGCTGATATATTACCAACATATCAATATATAAATCATTTAATTAGAATCTGTAAAACAAATCTTATGAGACAGTTTTGTGTTCTATATCGGATATACTTTATTATAAAGCTTGTAATAAATTCATTGTGTAAATAACTGCTCTGCAGATAGAATTGTGAAATCTGACTATGATTTTTTTTTGTCTTCTAATTGTTCACTTCGCAGAAAAAGATACTGCATGTTTTATTTCTATTGCTATCACAGAGACAACAGAGAAAGAGGCATTTAATACTGTCTAAATTGATTTAGAAATATGAACAGTCCGACCTAATGTGCAACCTAATGAAGCACATCCTCTATTAGTATGTAGGCCTTTTGCAAAGTGAGATGCTCTTGTGTACATAAATAATATATTGTATTTTAAGATACAATCTGGTTAGCAATGCTGTCATCAGAGGGTTACAATAGGAGGAAACCTGTGGGGGTCTGACAGCTTAGGTTTCTAAGCAAACTGCAAACATTTTTCAGTTGAATTAATTTGTGTAATCTGTTTTTTTTTTATAGATATATATTTATCTCATGTGTTATTTCCTAAAATCTAGATTTCAATGATTGCAGCTGATTTACAAGGTCATCCAACGCCAGAACAAATATTTGGTGTAATGTTTTTGGATTGATACTAATTTTTAGAAATGATGAAATTGTCTTTACAAAACTGCACTTATGCTATTTGTAGATCTATGTGCTAACAGGAATACTTAATTGAAAACATATTTGCATATTGCAAATAAGGATGAGTTTTAGTGCTGGTGGTTGCCTTCCTAAGTGGGCTATTTATCAGTCTCATGGCTTAAAAACTGGCACCAACAAATTGTACATAATGAAAAAATATTCTGGTTTAGAAGCCAGTGCACTGATCTCTTCGTAACACTGGGATTGATAATATATTCATTTTGAAAAATCTTTACTAAATGATGCCTGAACCAGGAGATTCTGTTGGTCTAAACCAAGAATTTATAAAATTTAGGCTTCACCGCACAGGACCTGCTCTTTTAAAGAATACAGTGCTGGATCAAGAGCCTATTGGGTGTGGTGCTGATAATTCTAATAGACCAAATTACAGAATCTTACAGACAGAAACTTTAACAGCAACACCTCTAAAGTATTTTGAGCTTGAGGGACACTTTCAGGATTTATTTTAAGCCTACATATAATGTATGTCAATATGTCTCTTCCAGAAGCTGCCAGAGGCCTTTGGAAGATTTATTGACAACTGAATTCGCAACATTTCGGGCAGATTTATTGAGGACTGAACTGCCACATAATGGGTAGACTGATGGTTGATCAAGGTCCAATGATTCTTAAGGGCCCATACTTGTTTTACGGTTGAAAGTCTGCTATAATTAATGCGTCCATTTTCCTGTGTGGACCAGTTTAAAACAATGCCCTCTGCTCCTCCATGTCTCTGTAGCATGGCTGAGCTGTTAATGTACATGCCCTTACTCAGCTTCTACTCCATTGAGTGGCACCAGCTGTGTTGAGCAGGGCAGGGGCATGACATGACATATCCCACCCCATGCCTATCAAACAGCTCGGCTACACACCGGAGGTCTAATGTTAAGTTGGGCAAAGGCAATTCTTATCTATTGTCTGTTTTCTTATTTATTTTTTAATGTATTTATTTTCTACTAATCTTTCTTTGTAACATTATATCATCCAATCTAACAAATTCTAATTCAGGGCCCTAAGAGCAGTGGAATCTCAAGAGCTGGTAAGTATTTTTCCACAACTTAGCAAATGGGTAGAGTAACTGGTATGTCTCATAGGGCTGAGTACGCATCTGTTACTGTATGCATGACTGTGTGCATTTATATCTGTGCCTGTATGATTGTGTGCATGCATGTCTGCTTCAGCATGACAGTATGTGTGTATCTGATTGTATGTATGTATGTCTAAGTCTCCATGACTGTGTGCCTGGATGGCTGTTTGACTGTGTTCAATGTGTTCGAGTCTGTGTGCATATATGACTGGAATATTTATGTGTGACTTGTATTGCTGAGAGATGCATGTTCTGAAAGTACCCACCAATTCTATTTTTGAGTGTTATTGTATCAGGATTCAAGAGAGACCCAACACGCAGGATGTTAAAGAATGATGTATACCAGTCCTAAGACTATAGTGAGAATAGTGAGGAACAAGCCAGAGTCAGAGGAGCCAGAAATCAAGGTAAGCAAGGTACAATAGCCGAGTCAGGGACACCAGAAATCAAGGTAAGCGAGGTACAATAGCCGAGTCAGGGACACCAGAAATCAAGGTAAGCGAGGTACAATAGCCGAGTCAGGGACACCAGAAATCAAGGTAAGCGAGGTACAATAGCCGAGTCAGGGACACTAGAAATCAAGATAAGCAAGGTACAATAGCCGAGTCAGGGACAATAGAACGTAGAATAGTCAGACAGCCAAAATCAATACAGCAGAATATACTGCACTATTGGTAAGCAGAATTAGAACCACAATAGGGCAATATCCTAAGGTTGAACCAGCTTTTTATGGTCTGGTTCTTTAAATAGGAAGCTATGCCCCCAAAACGTTTGAAAACGGATGCTTTGGTGGCCGTGACATCATCAGCGTCATTTCAATAAAAATTTGCATACTGGCCCATGTTTCAGGCAACATGTTAGTAGTCTGTTTTTTTACCACTGGCATTGCATTTTTTAATTAATTCACATTTTAAACAATTATTTAATGGTATGCTCATTCACTTTAGTTTATGTTTCTATTATATCCAAGCACATTATTGCTTATATTCCTTTCATTATTCTGTATTCAAAAGTGTTTTTAATGCTTTTAATATTGTGTAATATATTAAATTGTCATTTTCAATATATTTAGGCACACAAGTAATGACTTTGCAATACAGAAATTGTTCAGCAAAACCTGGAACACAAAATAGCTACAGCATGGATAATCCAGTTGAAGTTGAAAAGTGTTATTTTACTCATCTCCATAATGTTCTAATCACCAGTTTTACGGAGGAGCCATGGCTGTGATTCATATTCTTCTATAATGTTTCATATCATTGTTTCATATTCTTTCTTGTATAATGCATACATGCACCTTCAAAACCAATGTAGACTGAATTGCAGGAAGTTGTGTATAAGAACAATACCTCTTATTTTATATAGAGAGATATAAAGATGTTATGAGGAAAAAACGTGACGTGATGGGTGTATATTATTATGATGTGTGTGCATGTTGCAAATTAATTTTAATGAATTGTTTAGTGCATTTAAAAATAGTCTGATATAAACGTTAAACTAATTTCAATAGGTCTTGGATTACATTGTAGCATATCTTTGTAGACCCCTTTAATATTTGTAAAGATGTGCTAATTTAACCTTTTGTTAATTAAACCTCATGACATTGCACTTACTATTAATAGGTTTTATTTAGTGATTAGAGAGATTAAATGAAAAACGATAGAATAAAAAGAGAAAGAGATGAATCCAGACATAAAACTAATTTTGGCTTGTTTCCATAGTAATGATGAATGGAAAATAACAAAGGACTGACCTCCTAACACTGCCCTATAGAATTTGCACTTTCAGATTTAATTTGCCTTTCCTCTCTATGTAGTCAATTGTCAGTGCACCAGTGTCTTGTCTTTCAATAGCTACTGTTTATTTGTATTTAACATATTATTTAAAAATTAAGACTGTAACAAACAGTGTATTCAGGCTATTGAGTACATGATGTTTCAATTCATGCAAGTGTCAGAAGAGGTTACTATAATATAAAAGCTTGGATTCTACAGACATAAAGCTATTCAGTTTTAGCTCCACAGAGCTATTGGAAGTAGCAGGTGCGCTGGTATAGAGCACACCTTTCTTTACTTTCACCCTTCTCACGCTTGTACTGGCAATTCAAGCACAGAGGCTTTCTCAATAAAAAGTCTGTGATTGGAGGAGGAAAAAAAGAAAGGCTTAAAAAGCCTTTTGCAAGCTGTTTTTTCATATAACCCCAAAGAAAAAATCCAGGAAAAAATACATTCATGTCTCTGTTGTTGCTATATCTAATAAATAGTTGAAAAAAATTGCATTTTCAGTTGAGTGTTCCTTTAAGGTTTACACTGTTTGCCACAAATGAAAAAGATGTATGTCTGTTAATGTAGCTCTGAATGCTAGAATTCCGATTTATACCTTTAATCCTGTAATATAGGAGAGTCTATGAAAAAGGACAGCATAAGATAAACAACATTAAATATTATTCTAGAAAATGCATTTTGACTGGATAATGCATTCACACAGTGGCAGAACTAATGTAGCGAGGTCCTTTGTGCAAGAAAGTTTTTTGGGCCCCCCTCTTGTGCAAGAGGCAGATCCCCATTTATTGTACAACTCCAGCAGTTCTATGCCAGCTGGAGATTTACCACTTGTCCATCCTCACAGTGTTTGTGCATTTAAATGTAAGCATGTTTTGTATAGAGTGTATGTGAGAGTGCATGTATGGGTTTATTTGAATGTACTGGTGCCAATGGAATGCATGAATGTACTTGTTTGTACTGTTTGTGTTTGAATGCAGTAGTGTGTTGGTATGTAGTGTTGGCTTTTAAATGCAGGTGTGCTTTTGTTTGTAGTGTTTGTGCTTGATTCAAAGGGTGCTTGTATATAATTTTAGAGCTTTAATTCAGGGGTGTGTTTGGATGTAATGTTTGCATTTGATTGCAGGGGTGTGTAATGTAATATTGACTTTTTATATTTATCATTTTTATTAAGGGTGTAACACCATTGTATCACATAGTAGAATACAGTACATTGGAGCCATAAGAAAACAGGTACAGTAACAGATCTGAGTAGTAACTAATTTCCGGTTACATAAGTATTTAAGCGGTGCTTCAGGATGTCACATATACAGTAACTCCATAGGCTGTTCATTCCGTAAATACTCTAGTGGTCTCCTCAGAGTTGGAAAGACTTGCCAACGTGGCTATAACCCTTGGTTTCTTGGGAAAAGGGGGGGGGTGGAGGAAGGGAGGGTGGAAGTAGGTGGGAGAGGGCGTGAACTAGGAGGGGGGGTACGAGATGCTCCTCTATTCATATGTATTAGAGGGAGGTGTTCGTCACCTCGTTGTCACAACCATCTACCATTTGGACCAAGTGCGATTATATTTCAGGAGGGTACCGCAAATTGTGTGCGACATCTTCTCATACTGTTGGGTGAGATTCACTTTGGCAATCACCGACTGTATGTCTGGTGCCAGGGTGGATTTCCATAGGGCAGCTATCCGTTGCTTTGCAGCAAGTGTGATGTGGGTGATCAGTGAAGCCTCGTGGGCTGTTATGTCGAGCGGTAGCATATGGAGCAGGTAATGTTCAGGGGCAGGCGGCAGGTCTATCCCTACTCTGAGTTTTATCAGGTCTTGAATTTGTTGCCAGTATCGGCTGAGTGCAGGGCAGTACCAGAATATATGGCTTAGGGTGCCTTCTTGTTGATTGCATCGCCAGCACGTTGCCCGGGTGCCCGGGTATATTTCGGCCAGCCTTTGAGGCGTATAGTACCTCCGAAGCCACAACTTGTAGGCCGCTTCTATATGGTCTAGACAGTGTGTGGCTTTTTTTTTACCAATGACATGGTCCCCACCCATCTGTGCGGCTCAAAGGTACCGTTCAGATCCCTTTCCCACTGTAACATGTAGGATTGTTTTGTTGGTCTGTCTAAATCTAGTAGGCGGTGATAACATAGGGACAGTGGCTTTTTGGTTTTTTTTTGGCCCAGGCACATCGTGTCAAAATAGTTGTGGGGTTGTGTGATCGTGGTTATTTTTTTGACATCCCCTATTATATGCTTTATGCGAATGTACGTAAATATCTCCTTGTTATGAAGAAGGTATTTTTTCTGGAGGTCGGGGATAATATTGACTTTTAAATGCTGTTTCACATTTGTGAGTAATATTGCTATTTGGGGGAAGGTGTGTGTGATGAATTTGCCCTCCTTTTCCTTTCTCCATTTGAGAACTCACAGTTCCATTTTGCAACCACCGTTAGTGATGAAATGTGCGCAGGCGAAGAACTAGAGTGTATGTAGTTCATAATGCCACTACCCTGGCTCACAGAATCATGGCAGACATATAATGATCTTAGGACAGTGTTACATTATAGATCCATCTCTTACCTTATTGTAACATGTAGGATTACAACAGGGAAATGGAACAGTAACATAAGGCTAATTATTGAAAACGCTGGGGACAAGGTTGGCGCTACATAAATACCAATAATAGTGTATGTGTAATGTGTTCAGTTACTCTTTGTCTCAGATGGCCTCAACTAGCTGCCAGGCTGTCGGATGGGATTAGGAAATGTACCCAGTAAGCCCTTGTAAGATCTTTAACCAGCTTTAATTGATAAACAAGCGTCTATACTAAGGGATACCAATTAATTGTTCTCGTGGAACACTTTGACATAGTGTACAAACATCGTGAAACCTCCTAAGCAATTTAGCGCCGTAGCACAAACCTTTTAATCAAGAGAGCCTAATGTATTTGTTTTTGGCAAATGTCTACAGATAGTAAACAGATTGTAGTACTTTGGAGCAGGTGTGCTTCTGTGTGTAGAGCTTGTGTTTTTGTATATAATTTTAGCATTTTAATACAGGGGTGTGTTTGCATATTATGCTTGCAGTTACGCACTGTGTTGGACTTTAATGCGGATGTACATTTGTGTGTAGTATTGGTGTTTACTCACTAGCACATACACACATATACACACATTGACACACAGATACACACACTGGAACACACATACACACTCAGATGCACACACTGACAGATACACACATTGACACTCAGATACACACACTGGCACATACACACACTCAGGTTTTCACACTGGCACACAGATACACAAACACATTGATACATAAACACACACACAGGTCATAATATTTATATTTGCAGTCACCCTCCTGTTAAGTTACCTTTATCTGCAGGAGGGTGGCTAGCTTGGAGGTCTGATGGCTTGCTGGAGTGTTTCTGCTGGGTGCTGGAGTGCTGCTGCTGGATGTTGGAGTGCTGCTGCTGGGTGCTGGAGTGATGCTGCTGGTTGTTGGATTTCTGCTGCTTGGTGTTGGAGTGCTAGATGCTGGGTGTTGGAGTGCTGGAGTGCTGCTGCTAGGGGCTGGAGTGCATCTGGCTAGTGCACTCTCCCTTCTCTTGCCTTCTCTCTGTCCTGCTCAGTGCGCTCTAAGTCTAGGATGAAGTGATGCGCTGTCAGTTCCTCCCAGCATCCAATAATAACAGTCAAACATCACGGTTGTTTAAAACTGCGCCCAGGCCCCTGTAGTTAAGCGATACCGATTGGGATGGCCATAAGTTAATTGGCCAGCCGATGGGCAAATCACCACTGAACCCCAATTTGGTCTATTGGAAAATCCTAGTGCTGGTCTACACAAACATTTCGGGCAAAAGCCATTCTCAATGCATCTATGGTCTGATATAGTGTGATCGCACATAGGAGAATAACTAGCGGTTTTTAGTTAGGAAGCAACTAGAAGTTTGCCAGGTGAGCTAGCGGAAGTGTCAGGGACCCAGTATGCCTGATCTTGATAGTAGGAGTAACTGTGTGGAAGTGGATTATAAGGGCCTGGTGCAGGGTAACCACATGCCCGCTGGTGTTGAGCACCAGCATTTGTGTGGCCACATACCAGGGCCCTGATGCAGCTTCTGCAGATCCCAGGTGCCAGATGACAAGAAGCAGACCTCCCAGGATCTGAATAGGGAGGCTCTGCAGCAGATATGTATCCAGTACTGAAACAAGGTGTGGCGAAACCAACCTCGCCACTATGCACTGGAGAAGCCTGGTTGCCAGCCTCCTGCCATCTGACTATGGCCCCCTTGTGGATTCGTACTTTTGTATGCAATATTTGGGCATGTGACCTTTTTACATTGCTGCTACTGGCCCTTTAAGGGCCATCCGTGGACATATTCTGCCTGTTAGGAATAATGCCTTTTTAAGACTGTGTAGCAAATTGCATTCAGGCTGTATTTAATATTATGTGTTCGGTATAAAGTGTTATGTGAATGCAGCATTCCCCTGATTGTTCGGTAGAATCACTTCATTCATTATATTGGGTGAAACTACCGAACAACCAGACCACCCGGGAGTAAGTGTGCCTCCAATTACCGTTTGCAACAATGTTGCAAACGGGTAATTGGCATATGTGTAATGTGTGTTGTGTCCTCTGGGTGGCCGCCATTCGGGAAACGAACACGTGGCGGCGGCCATCTTAAACTCCCGAACAGCGGTGTTTTGCCGTCGAGTGTCTGGAACTAAAATCGGACACTCGGCTAAGCAAACACCGCTGAGACCTCCAGACTTCCAGCAATTTGTGCAGAAACTACCGAACGACCCGCCGTTCGGTAGAAAGGATCCCACGAACAGGGGGATTCATACGAATCCTCCCCAAGCTCTGTAACACAGGCAATTTGTGTGTTTGATTCCCTTTTCTGTGACCGACTGCAGGGCCAAAGTACATGGAACTATTTTCGGATACTTTTGCCATGCAGTCGGTCAAAACTTTAACCCTTTATAATTCCTGAACCCCTGGTCCGATCTGGGTGATTTTCGGATATGTGTCTCACCCAGATCAGGGCTACCAGGGGATGTAACATTTAAAGGGGTATCCCTATGTTTAGGGGTACATCCAGTATCCCAGGGAATTTGTGTTTGTACTAATGGGATTATGTGTCACACTAAGGGGAGGAGATGTGTGGGAGGTAACTGGTACATTGTTGGCTGGGGTACTAATTGTTGTGGATCCCTCCCTTGCATGGGAGAATGTCTTAAAAGGAGGTGGTGTGAATAAATCTGCAGATTCTGCTTAACCCTCAAAACGAAGTGTCGTCTTGTTATTGGGGGAATTGGATTGTATGCTGACTGCCAGGAGTGTAAGCTGTTCTTATCGCTTTTCCTGTTCGGCTGCTTCCAGAGTTCGTGTATTTCTTGTTCGGGAGTTGGGCATTCGTACAGTTTGGAGTTCGGGAGGTTGGTGATTACAGTAGCTGCTGGTCTATGTGAAAGGGGATTATCGCCTAAACGGATTTTATCCCCGTTTGAGAGAAACGGTCCGTTACACAAGGTAAGACTAGAACAGGCACCTAACAAGAAAACAAGACAAGACTAGGAGAACCCAGAACTGGAGCAGGACAGAAAGCAAAGCCAAGAACATGTACACAAGACATGAGGAAAACAAGAACAGGGCAGGACAGGACTGTACATGAACTGGGAATAGAAGACAAAATAAAACAAGACAAGAGATGCAAGGCAAAACAAGGGGAGACATAACTAAGTACTATATATGTAAAACATTGGAGACATACATAAATGGCCAAAATGTATGCAGCCAACCACTGCGTCAATGTCCTCCAATTACGATGGGTCCTATATATGCATGACTAAATAAATAATAATAAAACACACACAGTACTTACCTGCAAGAAAGGGCAGAGGACTTGAAACAACTGCCTGCAGGAAAAAAATGAAACAAAAGGATTCATGGAAAAGGAACGGGTGTGGCAACATAAAACAACCATATAAAGGAACCCAGGAGACTGTGAATTCCAGGAACGGAATAAAGGAACCCAGAATACCCAAAATAAAGAAAACCAGACATGGAATAGAAAACCAGAAAAACTAAACAAGAATTTTAAAAAGAGTACTGGATACCAGAAGCCAAGGCCAGACATCTCCGCAGAACAGAGCAGGATGTGACAGGAAGTTCCCGCAGGTGATACAATGTCTGAACTGTTATGACTTCAGTAAAGAGATGCCAGGACCGTATTGCTTCCAACCGAATTGCTAGTGAGGAGAGATGCTGTGTTCACTTGTGGCAAAAGTACAAGCTAATGCAAAGGATCCCATGAGTGATACTAGGCATCAACTAATCCAACTCAAGGGCCAGAGATGCCAGGATTGGGTTTGCATGTTGTGTTTGTGTTTGATTGCTTGGATGTATGCACATATGCATATGCACCGCCACATGCATACATACTTAAACAGATAAACATACACATTAACAAACAGATACATATAAACATACTGACACATGCACACTAATTCATATACATACTGACACATACACACACATAGATACACACACCGACACATACACATACTGACACATGCACACACTTTGACACATGCACACACACACACACACACATAGATGAACACTAAATTGACACAAAATTAATCAATACATCTCTATCGGGAAAGTTCAGCATTTATATGAAAATACCTGTAGCGACTGACTATACTCACCAGAACAACTACAAAAAGCTTTAGTGCTCTGATGACTATAGTGTCCCTGCATTTTAGAAATGGAGGAAGGTATGGATAGGAGCCATGAAACTCATTCCATATGTTCCATTGAAATAATTTATATCTGGACATCTATCTAGTAATTAAAACTACATCATCTCTGTACAATATCCATTGCAGTCGTTAAATTCACTGACAATTTTTGTTTGACATTTGTATTTAGATATTATCTGAACACTAAACTGAAACCACTGGGATACACTTTCATTATTTTGAATCTCAATGGGGCAATTATCATTTACAATGAAGTTTTGATAGATTGAAAACTGTCCCAATGAAGCCTCAGGACTCAGCAGTCTCTAGCACAGAGGCAGTAGAAGCCATTTATTGATCCGTAGATGTAGAAGCTTACTCACCAAATAATACAACTGTCATGTTCCTGCCTTCAATAAAGAGCAGTCAGTGTAAAAATCCTGTTTAAGCAGACAAAATAAAGTGCCAGCTCAGTGACCATATTGGACTGTCTCCAGGCTACCTACAGGCCATACCGATGCCCTGTGGATCTCCCATTTGTCCCAGGAATACATTTAACTGATGCTCTTTTGTGAAAGCTATATTTGTAACGGTGGAAAAATCACTTGTAAATTCTCTGCGGAGTTACAGTAGCTGAAGCATTTAATTAAAAGAGAGGGGGATGGATTAATAGAAAGCTTGGGATTGGGTATTTTAATTAAATTCAGGGCTGTCTGCAGGCTTTATTCCTAATGCTTTTTTATTATTTTAAGATTGGCTTCAGCCAATACTGCAAACCAAACTTCCCTGGTTTTAAGTGTCTTGGTAAAGTCCACAGTCAGTAAAGTGTGCAAAGACATTTTACGACCAGCTTTTCAAGGTGCTTAACACTTTGCTGACAGCAAACTGTATAGTAGCATAAATAGCAATATTTAGAAAGAGACATATATTGTATTATCCTTTCATTTATAAAGGTATCTCTTATGCACTAATAATGATAATTAGAATGTTACTGTTTGTATTTAGTGAATAATTATAAATGGATGGTAGTCTGTGCTTCTTTAGACTAGGTCCTACCTGGGATTGCATAATTTGTAGACATTAAGCAACCCCCTGCACAGAGAATGGTGCTCATTCAACAGGGTGATAAGCTACAAACTGATGCCCCTGAAATTAGCAGGTTTACAAACAACAATCCGATACACAAAACATAACAAACATTAAATAATTACTGATATATATTTGTTTAGTGCCAAGCGTTACTCCAAGGATTGACCAGGAGAGGAAAGGGGGAAGGAAAAATTAAGAAAAAAAAAAATAGATTTACTCTTGTTCACCCGTGCTCATGTACATACGCAAATATACGTACACATATGCGTCTGCACACGGACATAAGTACCCATCTCGAATTCCTACCCTCCCCCATCCACACTCAGGTTGTATGTTCACTTAGATAAGATTAGTTTATTTACATCTCAATGACTCAACAAAATTCATAGTCTTTTCAAATAGACTAATGTCATTTATACCTCTATATGCAATAACATTTCAAGTCTGATAGATCTAATTAAGTCCTTCCATCATCTATATTACAAGGGAATTATTTTCTCGCAACATCTGTTCCACAGGGATGTATTTTTATTTTTATTGTTATTTTTATTACTTGCTATCAATAAGTGTTCCATCCTGACTTGAAATGTAAGCTGGTTTTTCACTAATGACCAAGGAATTATCTTTTCTACTTTCCAATGTCTTGCAATAAATTTTTTAAATTTATTTTTATTTATTTTTTATTTTGTTCATCAACAGCGTGTATCATCAAGCAACATAAAGAAATATATTCCGTAGAAAGGAGTACATCATTATGGCATTGCTATGTTACAATGCAGAAATAGGTATATCAAGCTGAACATTCAGTCTGTCATAATACATCATCATACAAGACAACAAAACTTTACACTGCTCTGTAACTGGTTGTATTTGGTAGGGTATTTCTGGTGTATCGATGAACTATTTTACATTATATGTGGATATGTGGACATAGCCGCCTAGGCTCTGTACCAGCTATAATCTGTAAATTAGTTGAGTGTGGGATTGGTATGGTGGCTATGGCGGTGTGGTGAGCCTGAATTGATAGGCGAGCATGGACCTTTCCAATAAGTATTGGTTCCCGTGGGCTGCTTGGATTTCCAATTTAGAAACATTCATGTTGTGTAACATTTCACAATACATAAAACCAAAGAAAGAAAACTTAACATATTCAACTTATGCTTCTATAACCTTGATATTCAGAGTGCTTTTGTGAATGGTGACTGAAGTGAGGTGGGGAGAGGCAGCATACTGTCTGCTGTGGTCTATACATGTCTGCTTTGAAAAAAATGTTTCCAGGGTTCCCATGTTGAGGAGAAAAGTAAATATCTGTTAGACAGTGGGGCTTCTATTTCCTCCATTTGCTTGATCGATTCTAGCTTTAGTATCCAGTCCCTGATAGAGGGTGCTGTGTTTTTTTTTCCAGTGTACTGGAATTAGTGAGTTTGCATCTGTGAGCATGTGGTTGACGAGTATACCTTGCCTTGTAGGAATAGGATGTGGGTGTAGGAGGAACAGTAGCATTTCCAGGGACCTTGAAATGCATATCTAATATCCGTGACCAGTATGTCTGGATTATTGGGCAGGATCACCAGACGTGCTGTAATGCCTCCCTGTTGGGAGCATTTCCAACATGTGTCCTGTGTGGATGGGAACAGCTTGTGTAGTTTAGTCATAGTCGGGGAGTAATGCCATCTGGAGATGTGTTTGTATGAGCTCTCCCTAACTGTGGTTCTTATTGAGGAGTTGTGTATATAGGTAAAGATCCATCGCCAGTCTTGTGTTGAGAATGTGATATTCAATTCTTGTGCCCAGCAGGACATAAATGGTGGTTATCTGTCCTTGTCAGTGTGGTGTACTATTTTATAGAATGTGGAGAGGTGTTTAGATCTGAGTGACTGGGAGGTACAGTGGGTTTCAAATATGGTTTGTGGACGGTCCCCTTTGAGAAGGTTTGGATTAGCCATGATAAAGTGTAGTAGTTGGGTATAATGGAATTGTTGTAGATTGGTAGGGTGGTAGGTTTGAGTGAGAGACAATATTTGTATAATTTTCACTTGTTGAGCTGAGCATAGGGTATTTAGTGTCTGGCATTTTGGGAAAAGAGTTGCGAAGGCTCCTGTCTGTGCAGGAAGGAAATGAGGGTTTTGTGTAAGTGGATAGAGCGGGGATGAGAGTGGGGAAGGTCCTTTGCATTCCTAATGCGTGTTCAGATACACAGAGTTGGTACTATAGTGGGGTGATTGTTGTGGCAGGAGGAGTGCATGTCTCTCTTGGTGCCACGGTATGGTATGTAGTGGAGCTTGGAACGTTATGCTTTCGATATGTGTCCATTGTGTGAGAGGGGGGACGGCCGACCATGTATAAAGTCTGGCCAGGATTATTGCCCTGTAGAACAGTTCGATGTGTGGAGGGCCCAGGCCCCTAATGTCTAATCTGTTGTGAAGATAGAGTGGGAAATTCTGGGGTGTTCATTCAACCATATGAATACTGTGAACAGCTGTTTCAGTTTAGTGAAGAAGGAAGGGAATATGGCTATTTGGAGAGTCTGTAGTTTGTATAGTATTTTCGGTAGGGAGTTCATTTTGAGTATGTTGATCCTACAGAATCAGCTGAAATGGGGTTTGTGCCAACCAGTAAGATCATTGGAGATCTCTTCCAAGAGGGGGTTAAAATTCAAGTTATATAGTTGTTTAGTGTCACATGGGAGTTTTATAACAAGGACATAATAGAGGTAGCAACCATAAGAATGGGTGTAAAGATTGGATTTCCATCTTTGTGTGTTTATCTAATGGCAGGGGTAAGATCTCACTCTTTGTATAGTTGACTTCGAAATTGGATAAGGTATGATGGGTGAATATCACATCCATAAGGGGTGGTAACGATGTGATGGGGTCTGTTAAAGTAAAAAAGCAGATCATCTGCAAATGCAGATATTTTGTATTCTTGGCGTTGGACCCGGAACCCGTGTATGTCGGGGTGGTCTCGTATACCTTGTAAGAAAATCAGAATGAAGAGTAAGGGAGTAAGGGGACAACCTTGCCTCATTCCATTTTTAATGTGTTCTGATTTGAACAGTTGCCCATTTATCCTTAATTTTTCGGTCGGGGTGGAATATATTGCCCGTATCCATTTCATCCAATTGGGGCCAAAGCCTAGTGCTTGAAGGATAGTCGTTAATAAGGTCCAGTCTACCCTATCAAACGCTTTCTCCGCATCAATGGAAAGCATCAGACTTTGGGCTTTGGAGGTTTGGGAGATGTGCATTAGGTTTATTATTTTGGTGGTGTTTCACTGCCTGATACAAAGCCAGGTTGGTCTGCGTGTATGAGGGTAGTAAGTAGTGGTTGTAGGCGGTTGGCTAGAATTTTTGTGAACAATTTGAGGTCTATATTGATCAATGATATGGGGAGGTAGCAACTGCAATTGGTCAGGTCCTTGCCTGGTTTGAGAATCAATGTGATATGTGCCTCAAGGGAGGAGTGTGACCGATTTAGTGATCTCATTGAAGGATTGGAGATAATGTTCGGAGAGGGTTGGGAGAAAAGCCTTGTAGTAATGGGCAGTTAAGCCATCTGGGCCTGGACTTTTACCTAGAGGTGTTTTACGGACCGCCACGTGTAATTCGGGCGGTGTGATGGGTGTGTCAAGTGAATGTACGATGTTGTGTGGGACGGTTTGTTTGATTCTTGAGGTTAAAAAGTTTGTGATGGCCTTGTGTTTAGGCGGGGAATCCCCAAGGTTATATAATTTAGTATAGGAAGAGTGTAATTCCTCTATGATCTCCGGGAGGCTGTGGGAGAGTTTGCCTTTGTGATTTTTGAGATATATGAGAGTTGTTTGGCTTGTTTTAAGGCGGTGGCCAGGAACCTACCACATTTACCACCTTGGGCGAAGTTTGTGCGTAGCAACTTCTTTTTGGTTCGGGACGTTAGCAGTTGTGCCAGTTCTGTTAATTTGGTTACAAGGGTGTTATAAATAGAGAGGGAGTTGTCCCTGCTATTATTGTCTTCTAGTTCCCTGATCTTCCATGTGAGTGTAACCACCCTTCTTTCTCTTTGCTTTTTGAACGCGGAGGCCAGGGCAATTAACGCTCCCCTCACAACGCATTTGTGGGCTTCCCAAGTGGAAGTGAGGGACATGGAGGGGGAGGTGCTTTCTGAGAAGTAGTGTTGTAGGGTAGTGTGGATTGGTGATAGGACTTCAGGATTATTTAGTAAGAGGTCGTTTAATTTCCATTGAATTAGGTGCAAAGGGAAAGGTATGTGGAGAGGGGGAGTAAAGACATTAACATCACCAGTCCTTAGTTCGGGGTGGTAATCTGTTGAATGACTGTCTCTCTCCCGCTTGCAGTCCATGTTCATCCATTCTGCTGCGGTAATCCAGGATCAATACTGTGGCACAGGCCCCAAAGCTCTATTTGTATCAGGTTGTGGCTTGTGGGCAAGTGAGATTGATGTAAGTCTGCGTGGAATAATCTGCAGAGCATCCATTTAGTCTTTTGGGTGATAGTGTGGCATTGTCTTGCATTTCCTGGGAGTCTGTTGCCAGCAGGGTCTCTGTGGTAGGTGCGGTGTGACCGAGACCTGGAGTGGGCCGTACCATTCTGGGATCATTGTTTCGGTTAGTTCCAGTGCTTGTGTAAACGGTAAGACATCCGCATGGGAATAAATAGTGTGAATCGTGCCTTTGTATGAGACACTCAGGGCCAGCAGAAACCTCCACCTGTATTTCAGGATCCTGGCACGTAGCTGATCCATGATAGGCCTCAAAGTCCTTCTTGCCTGCAGTATTATCCACGACAGGTCCGGGAGATATTAATAGGAGTTCTCTTGAACAGCAGGGGCTGCATTGAAAATTTGAGTGCTTCTAGGATGCTTTTTCTGCAAGTTGAATGGTGGAGACGGCATATGACGTCGCAGAGACATTCATTCTGTGCGCCTTTAGGTTTTAGTGCCCTGTGGGCCCGCTCGAATAGAACTAGAGAGTCGTGGGTTTATCCATCAATAGGTTAAAAAGTTCTTGGAGCACACGCTGGATGTCTTCCTGATCACCTTCAGGGAGGCAGTGGATTTTCAGATTGTGTCGGCGTCCCCTGTTGTCGACGTTGCTGAGGGATCTGTGAAGTGCTGACAGGTAAGCGGTTTGCTCCGAAACTGCTCCTTGGTGCATGTGTATCTGAGCCTGGATAGTGTCTCTGTCATCTTCGAGTGCTACAGCTCTGTCACTGACCTGATGAATATCGGAGCTGATGGCGTCCATTTTGACCTGGAAGGCTGTCTCGAGCTTGCCCATCATACTGGCAATGTCTTGTTTAGTTGGGAGGTTGCTGAGAATTGCTCGCAAATCCGGTCCTGCTGGGGTGTCTGAGCTTGCAGAACCTCCCAGACTTGATGGAGACGAGTGAGAGGGAGGCAAGCAGGGTGGCCTGTTGTTCCAAAGAATTACAGAAATATTTGGTAAGCCCTCTCAATTTACCCACTGGGGTTTTGCCAGAAGCATGCTGGGATGATGTAGATCGTTTGGGGTGCCCCATTTCTTTGTTTAAAGCCCGATGGCGATGGATTTTGGCTCGATCTGCAGGAGCTAAACTAGAATGCGGCCATTCAGTGTTGTGGCTAGCTCCACCCCCCCTTGCAATTAAAACTTTTGTAGCCAAGAGTACGTGAGATAAAATCAGTTGATCCATGTGGGACATAGATGGTCAATTAAGATGTAGTAGAGAAACCTCTGGAGACCTTATTATTTTGGTATTTAAAGTTAATAAAAGAAAAGCATAAGTTTCCCCCCCATAGGTCTCTAATTCTATCAAATTTGGAGGTAGGTACCTCTGATCAATCGGCACCTCCAACACATGTGGTCTGCATTAGAACATCTTATTCAGTTTCTCGTTGAGCAGATGCCATCTATAAATTATTTTAAAGTGTAATTCTACTAAATTTAAGGAGTGGGTGTTTTTTAACACTTTTCCAAGGGAAGAGCCCCATTCCTTAGTCTGTATTTTAATATTTAGTTATTTTTCCCATATATCCAAGGCTTTGGGTTTTATATCTTTCCTAAATAATCTAATCAAAAATAAAGACTTTGAAAAATTAGAGTTGTATTGGAGTCAAATAGCATCTCAATTTTTTTCTATAGTTAAAGTCTTAGATTTAATCAAATGGGATTTCAAAAAGCTTTTCAGTCTTAAGAAATTAAAAATTTCCTTAGATGGGAAATATTTGTAATACCAGCTTGGGTCCAAGACTTTAGATGTAAATCTGAAATTTGTTGTTCAATATATTGCAAATCAAGATGGATTGGATTTTTTTTTTTTTTAATGTTGAATATTGTTTTAATTTCTCCCAATTTTTTAAAAGTTGTATTATAATTAAATTAGGATATATATATATATATATATATATATATATATATTTATAAACAATTTAGATTTACAACTTTCCTGCTTTTGCCTCTATCCTATACCAGCCTTCATCTGAATTTCTTTTTATTGCATTCTGTAAATACGTAATATTATGGATGCAAGATAATTGTTTTGAATAATAGGATATCTAATTACTCCTTTTAATATCTTTTAAACTAACATATTTTGGCTTAATCTTGGTCTTTTACTCTTCCAGATGAACCGATTAAAACTGTGTTGTATCATTTCCAACCAGCTTTCTGGTATGGTCAAAGGCAACATCTGAAATATATAGTTCCACTTTGATATTATATATAAAATCACTACGTTAATCCTTCCCCAAAAGGATATTTCTAGATTTTTATGGTCCTGCAACCATCGGTTCATAGACTGTAGCGTGTTTAATAAATTTACTTCAATAATCTTATTGGTATCGCTAATTAATTTTATGTCAAGGTATTCATTTTTTCCCTCTGCTCATTTAAAATCATATTTAGCTTTAATTACATCTATGGTTAAATTTTTTAGATTGATGTCCAGTATCACTGATTTGTTTGTATTCAGCTTATAATTGGACACCATACCATATTGCTTTATTTCCTCCATAAGGGCAGTAATAGATTTAATGGGATTAATTGAAGTAATTAAGATCTCGTAGGTATATAAACTAGTTTTTAGCCCATTCTCTGATGTTTTATATTCAGAAATCATAATTTTATATTGGTTATCAAAGGTTTACTAGAAAAAAGGTATTAAATAGGGGAAAGAGGGCATCCTTGGTGAGTACCATTGTTCAGAGAGAACCTAAAGGAGCATATATTTGGGCCAATAGTAGGAGCTGAAGGGTTGATATATGAAGCCATAATGGCTCTTTGTATCCACCCGAAAAGGCCAAAATATTTTAGTGTGGCTTCTAAAAAGTTCCAGTTGACCCTGTCGAATGCTTTTTCAACATCAACCGACAGGATCAACAGAGGAATATTTTTTTCTGAAAGTATCATCCAATATGTTTAATATTCTATGTGTATTTGTTGAAGACGTTTTCACAGGTACAATGCCAATTTGATCGGAATGGATAATTGCTGATAAAACTTTCTTAATTCTTGAGGCTAGGATAGAGGCATAAAACTTGACATCAACATTGATGAGAGAAATTGGCCTATAATTTCACACATCAGTGGGCTATTGTTTCAAGATAGGCAATATATTTGCTCTACTCATCTCCTCCGGGAAGGATCCGACTTGAGCAGCAAAATTAAAAGTATTTGCTAAGTGTATATTTATTTGATCTTTAAAGAGCTTATAGAATAAATTGCTAAATCCATCTGGGCCTGGAGTCTTATAGCTGTCTAGGTTAGATATTGCTACATTTACCCCTTCAATAGTTATTACTCTATTTAATGTTTCTCTCTCACTATCAGTTATCTGCAGTATATTAGTATTCATAAGATATTGGTTGATATCAGCTATTTTTGTATCTAATAGAATATTGTAAAGTTTACTATAGAAATCATTAAAGGGACACTATAGTCACCCAGACCACTTCAGCTCAATGAAGTCGTCTGGGTGCCAGGTCCCTCAGGTTTTAACCCTGCAGATGCAAACATAGCAGTTTCAGAAAAACTGCTATGTTTACATTTCAGGATTAAGCCAGCCTCTAGTGACTGTCTTTCCATTGAAAAATGCTTTCCTATGGACACTTTGAATGCGCGCGCAACGTCGGCAGAGGGAGCTGACAGCGTCGGGGGAGGAGAGGTCACCAGGGCTGAGGGAGCCCGGCGCTGGAATAAGGTAAGCTGGGAGCCATGGGAGGGGGACCCTGAGTTTGGGGGCACCCTCAGGGCACTATAGTGTCAGGAAAACCGCTTAGTTTTCCTGACACTATAGTGAACCTTTAAAATGTTGTCCAATCTCCTTGGGTGTCACATAGACTCTATCATTACCAACTAATCTTAACCCTTTCTTTGCACCCTTTTGTTGTCTTAATTTATGTGATAACAGTTTATCCGCCATGTTTCCCTTGGAGTAATATTTTAATTAACATTTTTCTAAACTTTTAGATGTTCTTTCCATGAGTCAAGTATTGGTCGTCTCCTTTGTTTCAGCCATCTTTTTGGAGTTTTCAGTATTATGAATTATTCTATATACCAATGTGTAGCATTCATTATAGAGTGCCTTAGAAGAAGCATTTTATAATGTAAGGGGGAAGCAATGAGGTAGCTTTTGGGTAAGCTATTGTTGGGTACTTAGGATTCTGGATGTAATTCTCCTGGACTGGTATATACATGACATTATGGTATCAGTACCTTTATTTTGATGAAGCATTTTTGTAAATCATGCCTTGTTCAAATAAAGAATTAGAACAGTCTTTAGTACAGGAATTTTCTTCAAACTGATTAAATTAACATACATGGATCCTCGTGACAAGGACATTATTACTAATAACATTGTACAAATGATACACTCTTTTTTTATATGGATATATTTCACAAATAGGGCAATTTTTTTTTTCTTAAATAGTTTTTATTGAAAAGGTTTACTTTTCATAAAAGACAATACAATACAACAATTACATACAAATGGTACAAAACATTACTTCCATTTGAAGAATATATCCATGGAAATTTTCTTTACTCATTTCACTAACCAAAAACAAGACAATACATTTAACTTACATATCTACATACACAAGACAATGCAGCAAAGGAGAGAGGAGAAAATACATATCGAGTAAGACTGTATATCTTATATTATCCAAAGTATAGCCAATCTAGCAATGTTTCCCTTTAAATTTGTAAGGAAGTTAATTTTGACAGACATTTTATTTGCTGAAAACTCTATTTATTAATCCGCTCCCAACACTTCGTTCAAACAGTAACTTTTTTACTTGATTTTTGTATGTTCAACATCAGTTCCATTTTAATCTGAAACTTAAGCTGTGGAAACTAAATAGGGCAACTTAATATTTACGCTCTCAGATCTGAGATATGCATTATGTGAGAATGGGGACAGCCTTTGTTTCTCAAATGGTAGAATCACAGCTTCAGGAGTGGTTTCCAGACTGCAAAGGCTAATAAAGTCCTACATACTTGACAGGCTTTCTCCATTCAAAAATCAATCCACTTGAATTAGGAACATAAACTCACAGCTGGTATTTTACATTTGGCAGTGTTACTCTGGTCTCCAAATGTTGCAAAAACAGAATCTGCTTTTTTGAGCTTAAATAGACTGATGGTGAAAGATAAGTACAATGAGCTTTGGCCAGTGACCTCTGCAGCCCAGGCAACCGGGGTTGCAGTTGGGGTTTTCATTTCTCCTGCTCTTGGTCAGTATACCTTTTTTACGGGTGTATGTAATTAGCACTTTGTTACTATTGAGGTACATCAAGTTACTTGATGTATTTATTAAATGCATTAATGAATGTATTTTATGTTCAAATCTTGGTGTGCATTGGGTTCATTACTAAACCTCCTTTGCAGGAACAGTTATAGAGGGTGTAAAGGTCAGTGCTGTTCAGCTCCTCAAATGTCTCTGTGTGAAGCTGGACAGGAAGAGGAAGGGATTACTGTCCACTAGTAACCTCATATTGGAAATGCCAGACAGGATATGCAGTCCCTGTAGGCATTTTCATGTATTCTATATTGCTGCCAAGGGACACCTCCAGTAGCAGCCACTAGTGGTGCATTTTTTGGTCAGTGCAGCACTGACGTTCAACATCTCCACACTCTGCATGGAAACACTGAACTTTCCCTATAGAGATGCATTGATTTAGTGCATCTCCATGAGGACATGCTAATTGGCCAGGGTTGCGTTTGGCTCTATCTTCCACCCCGCGTTCTTGGCTGATATAATTAGAATTGATAATCTCAGCCAATCCAGTGCTTTGTATTCCTGACTCTATAGTATTCCTTTAACTCCTCTTAAAAACTAAACACCTTATGTACCCCAACACTAAATTTAACCACACTCTAGCCCTAATCTCAATTATTCTCAATTATCCTACAACTTTAACTACTCTCAAGTGGATAATCTTCTAAATACTAAACACCTCATGTAATCTAACTCTGACATTGAACCTTCTTTAACCTTAAACCACCCTTTACCCTAACCACGTTAAACATTATCTTTAACCCCACATGTATTTGAGCAGCTGCATACACTCACTATACTCACAGATTCAAACACAATGCATTACAAGCAGAGCAGAAATATGCACATACATATATTTACACATGTGCAGTTGTCAACTATGAATATATGTTTTTCAGATGTTTTTAGACCTGCAATGCTCAGTTAATACATTAATTATGCTTTAACTGCCTTTGTTTGGGGTGGGATTTTGTGCCTACAGTCACAGGGCATGTAAATCTAGCCGTGAGTAGGGATTGTAGCTCATGGAGCAGCGCAGCTAAGGGCAAATGACATTGCTAAGAGGCATAGGAAAGGTGTAGTGGGGTGGACTGGCTAGTATAACAGGAGGTGGTGTTTGTGCTAGAGGATTATATATAGTGACCATTTTAGATCAGGGGCCTTCTTAATCAATCCTCACTTACCTGTTTTGTGCAGGCTGTGTGGTGTCTCTGTCTTTTGTCTTGCAGGTGCTGCTAGTTGAAGAATGGAGGCTTGGCTGGTTGGTGTCCATACTGCTGTCCAGCAAAGATGGGTTTCGTGGCTCCAGGAACGTCTGAGAGAGGCCTAGGGCTGCAGGATCCACCGCGACAGCTGCTGTGCCACATGTGCATCCCACATCTACAGAAGTCACCTTTAAAATCTTTGGGATTTTTTGCATATAAACAATTTGAAAAGTTTTTTTTCTTACATAATTGAATAATTTCTGCTTCAAATGAATTAAATTGAAACTCCTAACATTCTTCGGCTGACTGAGAATAATGGGATTGACAGTTCAAAGCACTTTGATGATAGGTACACTCTAACACACAGACCACACTGGGTTGTCAGTCAGCCTCCTAGTACACTCAGCCCCTGGCTGACAATATCATCTTTGTGCAACGTTTGCATCTGGTGTAAGCACACATAGGATGCTAACCCCAGGCACCTAGGACAAGTTATATATTGCAATGCGAGTTACATACACAGAGTCAATGATACTGCTGCCTGGCACTTATTTTATAATTTAACTTCCTGTTTAAGAAAAAACATAAATCGGTTCTGGTTTTTGACCTGTTTCCTTTCTAGCCGCAGAGAATAAAAATCTAATTTATATATCCCCATTTATCCCCATCTCCAGCACAATAGTTTAATACAGAAAGCTTAAAGTATACAGCACTAGAATCAGTGGCGTCTCTAGTATTCATATTCAGGGGGGTGCACATAGTGGGCCAGGGACAAAAGTAGGGGGGCAGTTTTAAAACGTGTATGTATGTGTGTGTGCGCACACACACACACACACACACACTCCCTTAATCCCTCTGCAAAGTGCAGTCTCAGCCAGGCAGGTAATGTGTCTCACCTTAGATGTAGCCGCACTGTCAGTTCAGCTCGCATATACCCCATGGATTGAAGAATCCATGTCTTTTCTGCCCCCCCATCCATTTCTCTGTTCACTTCCCTTTTATTTATTTCCTTCCCCCTTCTTCCATGTAGTGTGTATTGTATGCAGTGTGTATTGAATATATTGTGTGTGTGTGTGTGTATAGTGGATGCAGTGTCTGTGTTTGTGTAGTGGATGCAGTGTGTCTAGTGGATGCAGTGTCTGTGTAGTGGATGTAGTGTCTGTGTAGTGGATGTACTGGATGTAGTAGTGTATGTGTAGAGATATAATAGGCATAACTGAAACATGGTGGGATGAGACACATGACTGGGCAGCTAACTTAAATGGGTACACGTTATTTAGGAAGGATAGGAAAAACAAGAAGGGTGGTGGGGTATGTTTGTATGTCAAACATGATTTAAAGCCAAATGTTAAGCAAATGGAATGCGAGGAGGATAATGTGGAAGCTTTATGGGTAAATATCTGCTTGGGGGAAAAGAAGGGAAACCAACTATTGGTTGGGATATGTTATAAACCACCTAATGTTAATATTGACGAGGAACAACAGCTGTTTGTGCAAATTGAGAAAGCTGCAAATCTGGGTAACACTTTAATTATTGGAGATTTTAATTACCCGGATATAAATTGGGACAGAGGGACTAGTGCCTCAGCAAAGGGAATTAGGTTTTTAAACTTGTGCAAGCACCAACTAGAATGGATGCTTGTCTGGACCTGGTTTTAACAAACAACGTTGATCTTTTGACCAACATTCAAGTAGGTGAGCACTTGGGAAATAGTGATCACAATATAGTGTCCTTTGAAATAAACTCAAAAAAACAAAAGCACATGGGGAATACTAAAAGATATAATTTAAAAAAGGCCAATTTCAATAAGTTAAGGGAAGCTTTACAATATATTGACTGGCATAAACTCTTTAGTGAAAAGAACACTGAGGATAAATGGATCATCTTCCAACAAATATTACAAAGGTACATTTCTCAGTATGTACCGCTGGGAAATAAATATAAAAGAAACAAATTAAAACCAATGTGGCTTAGTAGAGAAGTAAAACAAGAGATTACAACTAAGAGAAGGGCATTTAAAGCATTTAAATCGGACAAATCAGATGCATCTTATAAAAGATATAAGGATGCAAATAATGCGTGCAAAAAGGCAATTAGACTTGCTAAACTTCAAAATGAAATAATGATAGCTGAAGAGAGCAAAACCAACCCCAAAGCATTTTTTAAGTACATAAATTCTAAAAAAAAACAAAATGAAAGTGTAGGTACACTAAAAACTGAAACGGGGGTGTTAATTAATGAAGACCAGGAAAAGGCAGGAATTTTAAATAACAATTTCTCCTCCGTATATATTAAGGAAGAACCCATGGCAATAGATGTGCAAATGATTGCTACTAAAAACTTGCAGAATAATTGTAATTGGTGAACTCAAGACAAGGTGCTGCAGCAACTAAAGAAAGTTAATATAAACAAAGCTCCAGGGCCTGACTGTATCCATCCACGTGTACTTAAGGAACTAAGTGCAGAAATAAGTGAACCTCTGTTTTTAATCTTTCAAGATTCTTTTCTTTCAGGAAGTGTTCCGGAGGATTGGAGGAAGGCAGATGTGGTTCCTATATTCAAAAAGGGTTCAAAATCCTTGACCTGGAAATTATAGACCTGTGAGCTTAACTTCTGTGGCTGGTAAAATATTTGAAAGGTTATTAAGGGATAATATTCAAGAATTCCTTGAGAAGAACATGGTTATCAGCAAAAATCAGCACGGTTTTATGAAGCACAGGTCATGTCAAACTAACTTGATTGCGCTCTACGAAGAAGTAAGTAGAAGTATAGATCAGGGTGTTGCCGTGGATGTGATCTATTTGGATTTGGATTTTGCCAAGGCATTTGATACAGTTCCACACAACAGATTAGTGTTCAAACTCAAGGAAATCTGTCTAGATGAAAATGCTTGTTCTTGGGTAGAACATTGGCTTAAAAACAGAGTACAAAGAGTTGACATTAATGGTAAATTTTCAAGCTGGACAGAGGTGGCAAGTGGTGTCCCTCAGGGGTCTGTTCTGGGACCCCCTTCTATTTAACATGTTTATAAATGATCTTGAAGACAGCATTGAAAGTCATGTTTCAGTGTTTGCAGATGACACAAAACTTTGTAAAATAATAGAATGTGAGCAAGATATTACTTTGCTGCAGAGGGACTTAGATAGACTGGGGGACTGGGCACTCAAATGGCAGATGAAATTTAATGTTGAAAAATGCAAAGTTATGCACTTCGGCGTAAAGAATACACAAGCAACGTATACCCTTAATGGAAGCTAATTAGGGATAACACCACATGAAAAGGACTTGGGAATTGTTATAGACAACAAACTATGCAACAATGTGCAATGTCAATCAGCAGTGGCCAAGGCCAGTAAGGTATTGTCATGCATGAAAAAGGGCATTCATTCTCGGGACAAGAATATAATTTAGCCTCTTTATAAATCACTGGTGAGACCCCATATTGAATATGCTGTGCAATTTTGGGCACCTGTTCTAAAGAAGGATATTATGGCACTAGAAAAAGTGCAGAGGCGGGCTACAAAATTAATAAAAGGAATGGAACATATCGGCTATGAAGAAAGGTTAACAAATTTAAACCTATTTAGTTTAGAAAAACGTCGCCTGAGAGGGGATATGATAACATTATACAAATATATTCGTGGCCAATACAAAACCATTGTGTCGAAATCTATTCACAAACCGGACTTTACATAGGACACGAGGCCATGAGTTTAGACTGGAAGAAAGAAGATTTCGTCTAAGGCAAAGGAAAGGTTTTTTTACTGTAAGAACAATCAGAATGTGGAATTCTCTGCCTGAGGAAGTGGTTTTATCAGAGTCCATACAGATGTTCAAACGGCTACTAGATGCATACTTGCAAGAACAGAATATTCAAGGATATAATCTTCAATGTAGGGTAATAACTGCTTGATCCAAGGATAAATCTGACTGCCATTCTGGGGTCAAGAAGGAATTTTTTTCCTAGTTTGTTGCAAAATTGTGCTTCAAACTGGGTTTTTTTGCCTTCTTTTGGATCAACAGCAAAAAACAAATGTGAGGTAGGCTGAACTTGATGGACGCAAGTCTCTTTTCAGCTATGTAACTATGTAACTATGTAACTATGTAGTGCTGGATTAGTGATTAAAGGGGTTAGCCATTTAAATGAAATTGAGCTTATCCTCCCCCCCCCCCGCCTCTTACCTTTGGGCCGGAAGGAGGGGACAGTGTGTAGCAAGGTGACAGTATAGCAAGGCAGTGTGTAGAAAGGTGACATTGTGGGGGGGGGGGCAGTGTGTAGGAAGGTGACAATAAGGGGTGCAGTGTGTAGGAATGTAACAGTATGAGGGGGCACATTCACTGACAGACACACACCTACTGGCAGATACACACTGACCGTCACACATTCAATGACAAACACACAGACGTCACTGACAGACAGACTCTAACTGATTTGACATACACACATTTACTGACAGACACATAAACTCACTCACACACACACAAACACACACACACACACACACACATTCACTGACAGGCACACAGACACTCAATGACAACCACAAACTCTTTACAGATGTGACAGACACTCACGGACAGACAAATAGAAATTCACTGACAGACATATTCACAACTTCACTGACAGACACACACACACATCAACTAACAGACACACACATTCTCTCACACACTTTTAAAAATTACTAATATTATCATTTCAATTTGTCCATCCAGCCTCCCTACATTTGGGAGAACTGGAGTGGATCTGTCCCTAGGGTCCACTGGGGCAGCCAGCTGTGAGCACATCAGAGGCGGCGAGGGAGCTGTAATCCTCCTGCTCTACTCCCTCGTGGACCATCTACTGATGCAGGGAGCCGGAATATGAAGTCATGTTTCAGCTCCAGGCATCAGTAGGTGACGCGTGAGGGAGCACATCAGGAGGATTACAGCTCCCACGCCAACTCTGAATGGCTCACAGCCGCCCGCCTAAGGAGTCCATAAACTGCTTCCTCCGTGACAGGTGGAATTACCGGGGATGTCCATGTGGTCATTTTGGGATAGATAAATCCAGGGCTGGCTGGGGCAAAAAATCACACACACAGGCTTACAGTCACACACACAGACATAGAGTGATGCACACACAGTTACAGTGACACACAGGCAGTCAATTACACACACACACACACAGAGGCAGAAAGCCACAGACACAGAGGCAGACAGTCACACACACAGATGCAGACAGCCACACACACAAAGGCAGGCAGTCACACACAGGCAGACAGTCACACAAAGAGGCAGACAACCACACACACACAAAGGGAGACAGCCACACACACAAACACAGACAGCCACACACACACACATACACAAACACACGCACTTACAGTCAAACACACACGGGTACAGTCACATACACACAGTTACAGTCAGATACACACAGACAGACAGCCACACACACAGAGGCAATTGTGCAATTTTGGGCACCTGTTCTAAAGAAGGATTTCATGGCACTAGAAAAAGTGTAGAGACGAGCTACAAAATTGATACACAGAATGGAGGATTTTATTTACGAAGAAAGGTTAAAAGATGTAAATCTATTATGGAAAAACTGCGCCTCACAGGGGATATGATAACATTTTTCAAATATATTCAGGGCCAGTACAAACCATTATCTGGAAATCTATTCATAAACAGGGCTGTACATAGGACAAGAGGTCACACATTTATGCTGGAAGAAAGGAGATTTCATCTAAGGCAAATAAAAGTTTTTTTTTACAGTAAGAGCAATAAGGATATTGAATTCTCTGCCTGAAGAGGTGGTTTTATCAGAGTCCATACAGACGTTTAAACGGCAATAGGATAAATACTTGCAAAAACATAACATACAGGGATATAATTTCTAATTAGTGGGGTAATAGCTGCATGATCCAAGGAGACATCTGACTGCTATTTTGGGGTCAAGAAGGGTTTTATTCCTCATTTGTTGCAAAATTGGAAGCACTTCAGACTAGGTTTTTTTTGCCTTATTTTGGATCAACAGCAAAAACATATGTGAGGAAGGCTGAACTTGATGGACGCAAGTCTCTTTTCAGCTATGTAACTATGTAACTATGTAACTACTTCTGTAAGTTATGGTCTGGAAGGGAGAAGTGGAGGCAGTGCAGATCCTGGAGATGTTGGAAAGCAGGGATTCCTTCCTGCTTCCCCCTTTCCTGTGCAGCAGTTACCCCCGACCGGCACGTCTTCTGGGTGCTTTAGCTCTGCCCTGATGTTATTTGACCACGCCCCACCACACAGTAAGCCCCACCCCCACTACAATGTCTGTTTTGTTTTTTTTTTATAATCCCGGGTGGAGAATAATGAAGTCCTTCAGCCAGGTAGCCGGACCTGTGAGTTGTGCTCACACACCCCTTAATATATTTGGCCCTGCATTTGGAGGGGGCACAAGTGCTGCACAGCATGATGTAGGAGGGGGCCACTGACTAGAATACATCTCTATTTCAGGTAGGCAGGTCACCTCCTGTGACCCCTGTGACAGCGGAACATAGGGGCCTGGTCGCACTTGCAACCCCTGTAGTTCCATTACAGGCCAGCTCCTCTCCTCCCACCCTTCCACCCTCCCATGGCTCTCTGCTGCCTGTGCATGGTGCAATAATTAATCATGTTTTGTCACGTTTATGAGATTTATTGAGGTTAGAAGGAGTGGGTGGGGCTTTAGAATTTCCTGCCTACACACGACAGAACGATAGATCCCCAGCTGGCAAAGAGATTCCTCAAAGTGCAATGAATGCTGCTGATTATGTGCATGGAATTTCTTACTAATCACATACATTTAAATCAACAAAATTAATGATTATATTTTTTTTAAACAAAGTAAGATTTCTCTCAATTCAGTATTCATCTGTATGTAACATGCTTTTTTCTTTCATTTCACTGCTAGTATTTCTGTCTTTAACACAATTAAATATCTTTGATAGAGAAGAAAGTAATAATAACATTTACCAACTCTATTGCAAAAAACAGTGACAGAGTGTGAACTGATGAAAGGTTTTCTCCAAAATTTGCTGTGATTAGCTTTATCAAATAAACACTTTATGTTGAGTCAGACACAGAAAGCATCAATAAAATGTGTGAAACGGCAATCAGCAGAAATGAATACAGAATATCGCATTCGTTCTGCTGATACATAAACCCCAACGTGTTCTACAGAAAGTCATTAACATGGCAACTGAACATTTTGTAATTCCCTCCGGCAAACAAGGATCTAAATAGAAGTAATTCTCTCTCTCTATTTTTCTCTGCTTCATTTTAGTACCTGGGTTGCTCCCTCCCTGTTTGATAGTTTAGTGCAGGTTATGTCTGCCATCAGATATTGCAAGCAACGGGTCCAACTTTTTGATTGCAGAGAGCATGTTGTCAATTCATATACACTGTGGTTCTGGTAACACTATAAACCTGGATCTGACGTGTTTAAATGCAAATATAATCTAAAAGAGAGTAGAATTCCCTTTGAAAATCTGCTGTAAATGCTCTCATTGTACCAACTACATTACAGCTTGTACGAGGATTTAATCATATGTGAACAAAATATGCGTAAAGCAGCAGTACAATGCATATATATAATAGAGTAACATATATGTATAAATATACATACATGTATATACTTGTTTACAAAGGATTTTACTGCTCTACTTATTAACTATTTTAACCTCTTAAGGACTGAGCCAAATGTACACTTTTTGATCAAAATAAAACGTTAACAAACTTGGAATTTGACCATATGTCTGTTCAACCGTAATTCACCTCTTTCATATTAAGTGCACCCATACTTATTATATATAATTTTATTCAGGAGAAATAGGGCTTTCATTTAACATCAAATATTTAGGTATGAAACTAAATTTAATATGAATAAAATATAAAAAAAGTGAGAAATTAATTTAAAAATATTTTTTTAGTTCTGCATGACATTTTAACTGTGAATGTCATAATACTGTTTGCTTTTACTGCAATAAAATACATATATTTGTATTCAGCGATGTCTCACGTATAAAACAGTACCCCCTATGTACAGGTTTTATGGTGTTTTGGGGAGTTACAGGGTCAAATATAGCATGTTACATTTTCTTTTTTTCACATTGAAATTCGCCAGATTGATTATGTTGCCTTTGAGACCGCATAGTAGCCCAGGAATGAGAATTACCCCCATGATGGCATACTATTTGCAATAGTAGACAACCTTAGGTATTGCAAATGGTGTATGGACAGTTTTTTTTAGTAGCCACTTAGTCACAAACACTGGCCAAAAATAGCATTTAAATTTGTTTGTGTGTGAAAAATGCAAAAAACTAATTTGAACGACAATTTTGGCCAGTGTTTGTGACTAAGTGGCTACTAACAAAATACTGTTATACTCAGGAGACTTCGCTGAACACAAATATTAGTGTTCCTAAAACGTATCACAAAAATTATCTCGTCAGTGTAAGTGCCGTTTGTGTGTGAAAAAGGCAAAAAACTTCACTTTCACTGATGATATCATCCTTGTACTACCTTTTACTGTTTTGAAACATGAATATTTGTTTTCAGCGAAGTCTCCCGAGTAAAACAGTACCCCCCTTGTAATTAATAAAATGACTTAATTATGTAAAAATATTACATAAATATATATGTAGAATATAGAATGTATGTATATATATATATATATGTGTGTATTGGAAGGCGTAGCCTGAAGTTGTGGGAGGGGTTACCCGGCTATTTAAACTCAGGCCCCCTACACCACAGGGCTGATGCTGCCTGCTTCATTTCTACTTCCGGTTCAAAGGTCATCAACACAGACTGCCTAAAACTCCAAACAAGCTGGTCTGGGCCTACTGTGGCTCCCACACCGATCGGACCAAGTTTTTCCCTGCTCCAACAACTCCCAACATGCGGTCAGAGACTCCCACGACAATCGGACCAAGTTCTCCCTGCACCAACAACTCCAATCACGCTGTTCCAGCCACATGCAGTCAGAGAATCCCACGATGATCAGACCAAGTTCTCCCTGCTCCAACAACTCCCATCACACTGTTCCAGCCACATGTGGTCAAAGACTCCCAAGCCGATTGGACCAAGTTCTCCCTGCTCCAACAACTCCCATCATGCAGTTCCAGCCACATGCGGTCAGAGACTCCCACGATGATTGGACCAAGTTCTCCCTGCTCCAACAACACCCATCACGCTGTTCCAGCCATATGCGGTCAGAGAATCCCACGATGATCGGACCAAGTTCTCCCCGCTCCAACAACTCCCATCACGCTTTTTCAGCCACATGCGGTCAAAGACTCCCAAGCCGATTGGTCCAAGTTCTCCCTGCTCCAACAACTCCCATCACGCTGTTCCAGCCACATGTGGTCAGAGACTCCCACGATGATCGGACCAAGTTCTCCCTGCTCCAACAACTCCCATCACGCTGTTCCAGCCACACGCAGTCAGAGACTACTCACCTCCTTTCAAGAACTGGCCGTTCATTCCCGCTGGCGCTATGAGACCCCTTACCGGCTTCCCGGGCCTTTTCCTGGGTTTTACACTGTTCCCTGATACATGAATGTCCATGTTTTTTTTTTAAAGTCTTCAGCCTGCTACTAGTTATCCTTACATGCCCCCTGTAGTTCGGTTATGTTTGCTATGTTTCTTGTTATTATTTACGATTGTGCATGGATATTGTCAGTTTCCCATTACTAATTCAGCTCTGGTAAGCGTTTAATATTCACTACGTATATTGCATTACCATCATATATCACATATGTCTTATTTTATCACTCATGGACTTGGTACTGTTCTGAGGCAGTCATCACGTTCACATTTGTTATCATGTGTTATGGCCAATCTGTATACTTGCTGCCATGATAGATATATTACTTATTTGGCGGACGACCACCTATTCACTAAACCTTTTTGTAACACGCCACACTCCTATGTTCAGTATATGTATCGTCATGTTCCCTAGGACAAACTCTAGTGTACCAGGCTTTACCATACCATCATATGTTCCCCCTGACTCTATGTCAAAATAATCACGTATTATGCAAAAGGTTATTTACTCATCGCTGCTATATTCTACTCAAGCAAGTTCATCATCCTAACCGACCCTTGCTATTCAGGCATAGTATCACCAAACCTACAGCAACTCCACTCTAACTGTTCTATGTTACATCAGCCAACGCTGGCACGCAATTCCTCCGCCAGGCCGTATACAGGCCCACGCCCGGGGATCCTTAATTCCCCACACATACACCCCCTTCCCATGCTGGCACGATCATAATTAAATATTCTAAGCCCTACTGGGATAGCTCAAAATTGCCTTCATAGCTTGGTATTCCATATCCCCTTATATGTATTTTAGCTACAGTAGTCACAGGACCAATTAGCGGTCACTCATGACTCTGCCTATCCCCCATTATTGTCGCAGTATTGGTTAAACACTCCCCATGGTCTATGGTAGTGGCCTAGTATCCTCACCCTACTCACTTTTAGGGATATTTGATTTATGTCCTATGAATCTTGTGCCCACCATCGTAGGGTCAGGATTCTAACAACTATGCCCTCAGGTTACCTATTTATAGACCAGCCTCAAGAACAACCACCCCGATTATACAGGTGTATTTCGTTCACAGTAAGTCAAGCCAAATTCCAGTTCCAACTTGCCTCCCACCATCATTTCCCTTTAGGTTCTCCAATATCTCATTCCTCTGGCAAGGAAACCAGATTCTACCCCAAGCAAGGTATGTTTACCCACCTCACTACTACCCATCACCAGTCCCATTCACGGATCCGGTATGTCAACTGGCGGCCTGGTTACCAGCTATGCCAGTAACTAGCCTCATCATTATCCATTCCGTGAGGCCAACACCCATCTTCATTCGCATATGGAGGTATACGCCCCTCGGCCCAACACATAGCTAACGCCTCACATCAACCTCTCCAGGTTACGAGTTAGGGCCTCACCCAGCATGGCTTCTTATATTGACTCTTTTTACAGTCCCCAAGAGGCCAGCGTTCTTGCCACACCTTTCAGTGTCCCCTGCCCACAAGGCCAAATCAGTTGAAATCCATTCTACTTGCCTCCATACATAACATCAACGATGGACTACAGAGACTGGAATCTCCACAGGCACCGACGCACATCCCAGCCACAGGACTCCCCTCTCATGGTTATGTTATCCTTTCAAATCCCGCCCCTAGCACATCGGTTTACATTAATGTACTTTGTGTCCCTGACCATCAGCAAACTCATCTGGAAAGGTTAATTTTAGTCTCCTTACTGATTGCCTCCCACGATGTCTTAGAGTACAAGTCTTACTACTACGATGATCTGTACGCCGTTCTATACACCAGAATCCCAGACTCAATCAGAAGCTCACTATCCCAGAATTCATCCTAGCCTTTAGACTTTCGTGACATAAGTGACTCTACTTCTCCTCGCCATAGAGAAGGTTTGCATCGACAACCTGGAGGTTTACCTCTAAGCACACCCTTTCCGTCACTCAGTCGACTTCTACATCAAGGTTTCCACACACCAGTTCCACACAGGTCTGGTCACACTCCTGTCCGGTATTCACGAGTGTCAGAACCTTCAGTCCGCATTAATAGACCCCGCAACACAATCACGTTGCTTAAGAAGGTATTTGACAACCATATTAATTACCCACCCCTAGCCTCAACTCATTGATTTCCTCTAAGGAATTCTCCCAGCACTATGCCAAAGGGGTTGACAGGAGCTTGGGTGGGCAAGACAGTAATTTCCTATGCCTCCAAGCTTCTACCTATTCAGCATCTACAGTCCTACTGGGCACATTGAAGTTCGCCATGAGAATTATTTTGCACATTTATTTCCCAACCGCTGAGTCTTCTTCCCACCGACAGTTGCATTCTGGCATTAGTTGTAAGCAGACCTACACATATAGCTCAGGTTCATACCACACTGGAATAGGATGCCAGGTTATTCCCGCCATTTCTCATCATTTCCCAGTTACATGGACCAATGTGTCCGCACACACTGATTTCACAGCCAATTTGGCGACTTTTGGTTCTAAGATTCCTGGCCAGTTGAGGGTCTTGGGGAAAAAAAATACAAAAACTTTCCATTCCTCGTCAACATTTATTTGGAATCTACCCCATAGTACTTCTCTGACAATAAAGCAGCTGGCTTTACCCACATTCCATGGCTTAATCCTGCACTAACTCGCTTCATGGCATTTGGCAGATTTCTGGATTGAGCTGCCCTCTCTGATTATACATCACGAGCATACAATAGAGATTTCACCTTTACAACAAGCTTACCACCGATTACCATAATACCGATATTCGTTCACTAGTCGCCATTGCGACACTCCTCTCCTTTTTGCCCACACAATTTAAAAAATCTCTCTTAATACTACAAAACTTACCTGGCTGGAATACAACACCATATCTTAAGTGCCTATCCTTGTATCAAACAGTTCCCATCCTCTTACCATATGTAATACGTAGCGACATAAGGACTATCCTACGGACAATAAGGTGCCGGTCAAAATGTCAGACCGTTACAGGTTATCAACTCACTGGACCAAATCTCAATATGCCCCTATTTAACTGCAGGGCAAACCACTCACTACAGCTAAATTCATAATGTACCTCAGAACCCTCTTAACTAGGCAGGGACTCAATCCCAATGCCTTTTCGGGACATTCCTCCAGAATCAGGGCAGCATCAGCTGCTTCCAGACAAATGTCCCTGCTCACACCATAAACATTAGGATGCTGGAAATCCACAGTATATTACTAGATACATACCACAACCAGAGCTAGAGTTGAGTAGGACAAGCCTTTACGAATCTTGCAACGTAAAGATGTGTAATAAGGTATCTTATTCAACTTTTTGCCCTCTTTTATTACGTCGGTTTCGGCACACCACAACCGACTTGCTCATATATCTAACTTATCATGTATACGGCTTTTGTCCCCGACTACAAATTGGAAGGCGTAGCCTGAATTGTGGGAGGAGTTACCCAGCTATTTAAACTCAGGCCCCCTACACCACAGGGCTGATGCTGCCTGGTTCATCCCTCCCACCTCTCCCCTTATACATATTACTATTACAGGTGGGCCCTCTTTTATTACAGGCCTACCCGATACGTTGGTTTCGGCACACCACAACCGACTTGCTCATATATCTAACTTATCATGTATACAGCTTTTGTCCCCGACTACAAATATATATAACAAATGTTTTTATTATTTGTATTTATATATAGGTATATATATATATATATATATATATATACATATATATATATATATATAGTGATATATACATATATATTTATGTATATAGATATATATTATTTCGTTCTAAGTGTATTTTGATATCAATATATATATATATATATATATATATATATATATATTGATATCAAAATACAGTTAGACGAAATTACACACACACATATATATTAATTATTTATTTTCTATTTTTTTTTCATTTTTAACGTATTTATATATATTTTATATATATACAGTTAGAATATATAATATGGTTAGAACAAAATTACACATATATATATATATGTATATATATAATTTTTTTTAATTTTTTTTTATTTTTAATTTTTAACGTATTTATATATTTTTTTATTTTATTTATATATATATATATATATATATATATATATATATATATGTAATTTAATTCTAACTGTATTATATATTTTTATTTTTTGAAATTATATTTTTTTATTTTATATTATATATATAATATAATTATATATATATTTAATTAATATCATTCTACGTGTATTTGTGTATTTTGATATTTATATATATATATATATATATTAAAATGAACTTAGCCATTGTAAGTTTATATATATATACTTAGATCATACATATATATTTATATATATATATATATATATATATATATGTATGACCTAAGTATATATTGTTTTATTTTACACTGTTTTCACTTTATTTCGTTTTATTAGAGGCAGCAGGGGGACTACCTGTCATTCCTGGCACTCCCCCTGCTGGTACTACTATGAACTGCTATTCCGTCCATGTGATCGTGAGGTCCTCGCAAGGGGCTAAAAAGGGGTTAAAAATAATTGACAATGTCCCTGCTTGTAGAGCTCTTCAATATATTAGATGTGATTTATTTATATTGTGTATGGTAAACCCTTTCCTGTTACTGTACATACAGGTTAGTCCTTACTTTGCAATGCTAAAAAAGAAAAAATGGCACACAAGTAACATAGTTGCATTCTAACAAACATAAGATTGGAAAGGGTTATGTGCCCAATGCAGAGTGCATTTGTTTTAACCAGGCAACTTTTTAAAATGTGCATAAAAGAAAGTGGAAAAGAGCCCAAAAAGCTTTTACCTCAAGAGTGGAGCGTAAAATGGTGGAAATGTCACCAACTACCCTAAATGGGGGTATATCAGAGTATTCCGAACGTAGATGGTATTCCAATCCAGTAGGTATCAAGGCATATAAAAAAGAAAAAATGGGGTGTAAACACATAGCATAAATCTGTGATAAAAAGGAAGCGTGTTGAAGACTATAGAGTGATAACTCACATGCAGTAGAGCCTCAAATAGGACAGGCTCAAATCTCTTCAGCAATAGTGCTGTCTGGTGGGACTATCCCTTTTGGCCCAAATCATATTCCTCAGAGAGTAATACAAAAGCAACACAACAGGAAAAGGCCTTCTCGTGTAGTAGATCACAATATGTGAATGTATGGATGAAAAAAGTGCAAATGATTGCTCACCTTGTCCAGAGCCTGTAAACCTGGCTCTGGGTAGAATGACTTGGGTGTCTATAAAGAGGACCCAAATCGGACTTGAGGTATAAATGGATTTATTGTAAAGTTGAAACACTGCACAAACAGTAAAATAAACAAGTTAAAGTAACACTATACAAATAGAAAATGTCCACCATGGATTTCATTCCGAGACGTGTTTCACCCTATATAAGTGATTTTTCAATGGGTCTATGCTGCTCCAAGTTTAATCCATTTTTTAAATATAGTGGTGTCCCTGCTCATTGGTGGTTCTCCGTGGGCTTTAACCAATCGGAATCGACTGTCTGAAGGTGTGTTCATATCAGCTGGTTCCTATTAAATTGGTGTGTTCATACCAGAAGTAACGTACTACATATAAGCATTCCCCATCTTATCTTCGGGCGTGTGCTGAATATTTGCCAGGAACTGAGTTTACACAAGATACTGGGTACGTAATTTCCATAGTGTCCGATGGTACCATATTTCAGTGGGGTGGTGCCTTAAGGCTATTGGATCTTAATCCAATGTTAAAGAATGGTGATTCACAAGGTATCTCCGCATAAAGAGAGGAAAGAAAAATACATAGTAGCACATATTAGAAAATAGTATTTAAACGGTGGGTATTGTGTGTATTCAAAAGATGGGTAAAGTGGCACATTTCAACGTCATTGTTTAGACCGAAGGGGGTCAGAGTGTTAAGGTTAAATATCCACCTCATCGCTTGTTGTCCCATATTTTTAATAGGATCTTCTCCTCTCCAATTTATTTGCACTGTTTAAATCCCCATAAACACTAATTGTGTGGGATCACTATTGTGGTGATATTTGAAATGTGCTGAGAGACTGTGTTTCTCAAAGCCATTCCAAATATTGCGAAGATGTTCTTGGATTTGCAAGTTTAAGGTCCTAGTAGTCCTTCCTACGTACCCTAATCCACAGGTGCAAATGATTAAATAAATAACCTTTTTGAATAACAAGTAATCAGTTGTTTAATCAGAAAAGTTTCATTTTCCCTTTGGGGAATGGTTAAAGACGTGACATGTCTCTTTTTTGAACCACTATTTTTACAAGCCCTGCACGTACCACAGCCATAAAAACCATTGGGTTAGTTAAAAACATTCTTATTTCCTATTGGGTTTTTTAATATGGTTTTGTACCAAACTGTCTTTTAAGTTTGGTACACATCTATAGGTAATCATCAGTCTATCTGGTAGGATACTATTTAGTTGTGCATCATTCTGTAAGATGGGCCGATATTTTTGTTTAATTATTTTTAGTTGATGGCTAAGACAGTGAAAATCACATATAAAAACAAGATTCTTCCCGTCTACAGAACTCCTGGGAATGTTATATTCTAATAAAGTGCTACGGTCTTTAACAGTAACTTCACGGTGGGCCTGATTTAAAAGTTGACTATGATATCCTTTTCGTCTAAAATCATTAATAATCTTGCATGATTGTATATTAAAAACCTTGTTGTTCATACAATTTCTTTTAATCCTCAACAATTGTGCTTAGGGAGCGTTCAATAGCCACAGGGGGAAAGTAACAGCTTTTTCCCTTAATGTAACTATTCAGGTAAAACTTCTTGAAAAAGGTTTTGGTCTTAATCACATCATCTTCAACATATATCTGTAAATCTAAACAATTCACTGTAGTTTGACTATAGTTGTTTTCCAGCTTGATTCCCCAATTATTGGCATTAAGATCTGTCAGAAAGCTTAACAGTGAGGTTTCAGCTCCTTTCCATATGAGGAATATATCAACAATATAATGGCGATAGAGCACCAGGCTCGCATCCCAATCACGCCTTGCATATACATGTTCGTGTTCCCACGATGACATGAACAAATTAGCATAACTCGGAGCGAAACTGATGCCCATCGATGTCCCGCTGTGAAGAAATATCCCTCTTATGCTGTAAATTTACACTTTGTATTCGTTTTGTTTGATAGTAATGTTCTCTATGGCATTCGGTAGGTAAAACTACCGAATCCAGACTACCCTGTTGCCCATTATACAGACTTTACCTCCTTGCTGGCTGGATTACGTTCGACAGAAGTTCTGCACGAACGGCATGTCTCGCCGCCATTTCGGGATTTCCACGTGTTCGCGGCCATTTTAGCTCCCGAACAGCGGTGTTTGCCGTCGAGTGTCTGGAACTGAAAACGGGCACTCAAATAGGCGAACACCGCTGAAGCCTCCAGACCTTCGGTAAACCCCCTTCCAAACTACCGAACGACCGGGCGTTCGGTAGAAAGACTTACTAACGGATGGGGAGTCAAGCGAACCAAGGATGGTAGCTGGATGGCCGGCCGTTCGGGAGGTATTTCATGCGACCTAAGACCGACTGCAGGGCCAGAATTCGTGGAACTGTTTTCGGCTACTTTGCCCCTGCAGTCGGTCAAAACTTCTAAGTCCCATATCTCCCGAACGGCTGAACCGAATGGACTGAGTTTTTTATATGTTGGTCCCCCAGAGAACAGCTATCCTTGGGGTACATCCAAACTTTGGGGAAATTCTGTTACGTTTTAATTGTGTTTAATGGTTATCTGAGGGGAGGAGATGTACAGTATATATATTGTTAGGATTGGATATGGAGTTAATTAAATGGGAGGCTCCCTTGCATGGGCAGAATCCCATAAAAAGAGCATGCCTGTCAATAAACCTTTTAGTTCATCTTTGTACCCTTCTTCTGACTACGTATGCTGTTTGGGAGTTCGTGTGTTTTACTGCGGGAATTATCCAGGGACACTATTGGAATTACATTGGGATTTGTCTACCATAACTACCGAACGGAGGGCTATATTCACTAGGCTCTGGCGGTTCGGGAGGAAACTACCGATTAAGGTTTATCTGCACTTGGTTTCCTTACACCCGCATATTTGGAGATAATGCTCTAAAAACCCCTCCATTGATCAAGATGAGGAGGAGTTTCTAGATGAGTGAATGGAGGACAGTTTCTTAATTGGATTAATGGGATTAATAGTGAAAAGGAGAAGAAATACCCTGAAAAAAATACAGTGAGATTAACACCCTTCAAGATATACTTCACAATAATATGTTCTCAGAAGGATACTCCTTTATGGTGGAGAGTATTCAAACTAACATAGATAAAATTGAAAAGTCCATAATAGAAATAAAAAAGAAAAAATACACAAATGATAGGAATTACTGTGCTAGGAATCAGGTATGTACATATTCAAGGTAAAATCAAAATAGAGAGTCAGCGCTAAGTAATGGATAAGGCAGCAACCACAAAGGGAATCCCTCAAAGTACCCTTAAAACACAACAGGAGAGAAAACAAAGAAAAAAGGCTGCGCCACACAAAATAAATATAATAGGATAACAATAGTATATCCCAATAAAAAGTCTTAACTTGACAGTTCTTTCTTTAGGTCAAATGGTCTGTAACGTGCTTGGTCAGGGATAGTGTCCACATGGGCCTTCTCCGGAAGGATCCAATAATATGCAAAGACAAAAGATAGAACCAAAATAGTGCAATATATCCAATAGGGTAAAATAGAAGATAAAAAGGCAGACGGTAGTGCACTCACATGAGTAAGAGCTATAGCTAGCTCTAGTATGGACAGTGTACAGCGGTGCAATCCCCACTTATGGGATATGGTGCAGGTGTCTTGCTTCAAAGGTATGTTCCATCACTCAAAGAGAATAAAATAGAGACAACCAATACTGCTCTCTGAATAAAACAATGGTGTTAAAATATATATATAAAGGTACTCACAAGGATGGGGCAGACAAACTGCCCACTGGTATAAGCGTTGGTGGTTTGATCCCCACCTAGGATTTCTTGGAGTCCACAATGATAAAAATGCCAGGTAAAAAACAAAAATTATTATACAGTGTATAAAAGATTTTTGGCACAAATAAAAGTAACCAAAAGATCTTTAATAAGTAAAATACACAATATAAAATTCACAAACGCGTTTCGCCTAAAAAGGCTTTCTCAATATGGAATTAGAACATAATACCTGGCAGGGTGAGTTTAAATAAGGTAAGAATTAATTAAAATTGGCGTCTAAAATCCGGTCAGCCAATTAAATTACAGATATAAGTAATATTAATAAAACATGTTGATAAGATAAAAATAACATTAGGATGGAGTAGTAAACATAGTGTAGTACATTGAAATATCAAAATGAGCGTTAATACGCTGAATAAAAAAGTTTTAGTGCGATTACGTGACTATATTCGTGCCGCAATGGGAGTTGGGAAATGTAGTCGGCATGCGCGCATGCGCGTGCACTAGCGGCAACCGTCGGCATGCATGAGTATTGCGGCTGGCGAGGGGAGGTGGGCAGGAAGTGGGGGCTGAGACTAAATAGCCAATGAGGGAGGGGGCGGGCAGGGAAGGCAGGGACATGCCGAATGGCGAGAATAGTGATCGTAGCCGTCGGCAAGATAGGGGGAGGGGCGGAACAATAGGTGGAAATAGGAAGTGGCATGGAATAAATACATTAACTGAAACAGATATATCAATACAATATCAAAAACAGAGTAAAAGAATACAGAGGGAATACACAGCATATATAGTAAATACAAATGCAAATAAGTAAAATTATAATGTGTACATTTTTATAAAAAATTAAACAGATCAAATTCTGCATTCAAACCATGGGGCATAAGTATCTGGAGCTTGTGTACCCATTCCATTTCAGTTTTCCCAAGAATGTTTTTAATGTCACTTCCTATCCAGGGAGTGGTACATTTTTTTATTCCCATACATTTTAACAATCTTGGGTTATTATTGTGTTTAATAAAATGTTTGGACACTGAATGATTCAGATATCCATTTTTAATGTTTCTGCAATGTTCACTTAGTCTTTTTTTTAAGCACCTTGTGGTCATTCCAACATACTGGAGGCCACAGGTGCATTCGAGCAGATAAATACAAATTTTTGTAGTGCAGTTGATAACATCATTAATTTTGTACACCTTTTTTGTTACATTAGAAACAAATTGTGAAACTTTAGATGGTACTGTGGGGTTTGTGGATTTACATACTATACAAGATTTGCATTTACAAAAATCCTTAATTTGGGGGAATAGTGATAAAGATGGTTTGATTTTTGTTTCCCTAGTAAAATTCTTAGTTAAAATTAATTTAAAATTAGGGGCTCCTCTAAAAACTATATTGGGATGTTCGGGTAAAATTTTGTTTTAGAATGTGCCAGTGTCTTTTTATGATTTTCTTAATATTGCCACTTTTATTATTGTAATAGAATGATACCTCTATTGTTGGTGTTGAGATGGTTAATAAAAAAAATAAGACTATCTTCTGGGCCTTCCCAGATAAAAAAGAGGTCATCAATATATCTAAAATAGGAGACTAGGTTTGCCCTCCAGGCATGGTCACCAAAAATGGTTTCAGATTCCCAGTGTGCCATGAATAAATTAGCGTAACTGGGGGCAAACCTAGTCCCCATAGCAGCCCCTTTGTTTTGGAGATAAAAGGAGTTAAGAAACCAGAAATAGTTATTTTTTAAAATGATATCTATACCTTCGATGATACAATTAATTTGGATATCGGCTATCCTACCTTCATTGGTTAAAATCTCTTTAATTGCTTGACAGTCATTGGTGTGAGGTATGATCGTATATAGTGATTGGACATCACATGTGACGAGAGTAAAAGTGGATTTCCAATTAAAATCTTTCAAGAACTTTAAAAGGGCCATAGAATCTTGTATGTATGATCTCATTAACTTTACAGAGGGTTGGAGGAGGGTGTCAATATATTGTGAAAGATTACAAAGGAGGGAGCCTATACCAGACACAATAGGTCTACCAGGGGGTTTGGTTTCGTGTTTATGTATTTTGGGAAGGAAGTATATTACGGGGATTTTAGGGAACTTCTTGTTAAGAAAATGAAATTCATGTTTCGTTAAAATATTCCAATCTAAACCTTTATTTAAAAATTTAGTTAAAATAGCTTGTATTTGCATTGTTGGGTCTGATGGGAGCTTAGTGTATACATCTTGGTCATTTAACTGTCTGTGTGCCTCTTCAATATACATTGTGCTGGATAGGATGACTAGCCCTCCTCCTTTGCTGGCAGGTTTGATTACTATGTGAATGGACAAAATTGGGATACAGCTGAATAAAAAATAGTGATGAATAGTGAGCCTTTAAGCCCACATGGGGCTGGAGTAGCGTTCACCCTCCACGGATAGGTTGCTCTGTCTTCCATGAAATAGGAGTATGCCAGTAGAATGTAAAAAAAAAATATTTTATTAAGTACCTCTGCATATTCTTACCACTGAGTTAGTTAGGTGCATTTGTATTTCTTGTGTATATTTCTTTTTTTTTTTTTTTATTCATATACTTTTTCCCCAGTATTGTGTGTTCTATTTTTGTTTTTTTCTTATATATATTGATTTTGTTGTCTCCTCATATAATACACTGTGTGATCATATGGCGACTGCTGGGAATTTTTTGTCTAGGATACAAAGAGCCAAATCACAGAAATTTGAGGCTTTATTTAATGAATGGGAAAAACCTGAGCCTATTAGAAAATTAGAGGATTATTTTAAAACTAAAGAAAGATTGTAAATAAATGAGAATAAAAAATGGTGGGAGATAGCTTTCTTAGAAAATTATATTAAAGAAGGCCTTATACCGAGAGGCCTGAGGGTAGGAAAAATACCAGCTTTTGGTATGGAAAATTATGTTTTTATGAAAAAATGGGATGAAATTTTAAATTTGTTCTTTCCAGCTTATGGAACTTATTATCCAATTCTCTAAAGAAATGAAAACTAATTAAGAGGTACAATTACAGGAATTGGATGAAAAACAATCACCTGATTTAGATAGTTTAGAACTTATAAAATATGAGGAGGAATTAAACAATAAATATAAAAATATAGGAGAGATAAAGAAGATAAATATAACAATGTTTTTTCTACAGTTAATAAACTGTCCCGTAGAAGACGGTCTACCAAAGCAATTGCTTATAATAGATTTGAAGCCCAGAAAACAATAAATAGAAATTTTACTGGTGCCAATCAATATAAATTGAAACCGAAGGATGATGATAGGGACATAGGACACAGAGAACATTGCAAACAAAAAAAGTGTGGCCAAATGAAAGAAATTTATGTTCCCATAGGTCCCCTTCTAGGAGGAGAATCAATGGTGATAAAAGGTCACCGAAAAGAAATGAAGAAAAAAGTGATATCACTGATAGGAGATCCTATGCAGATGTAACAAGGGAAAAAATTGATCGTAGAGAGAGAACCCCTTCTTCAAGTAACGGTAATTTTTTAGAGAGAAGCCATATACAAAAAGATCAGTGGATAACAGATTATTTTTTACCACGAAAAACTTCTTGGGAACATCCAAACCGCTACTCTCCACTTCGAACACAAACTCCCCTCAAAAGAATGAGAATGGAGGAAGAACCCCTAAACCATTACAGGAGGGAGAGATCTTCCCATTAAAAGAACGAAATGTAGGCATATTTAATCTATCTCTGATACCATTAACTGAATTGGAAATAAGTGTATTAGAACGTGGTCTTAAATTTGCCCCTGCACGAACAGCGGACGAGTTTGCTTTATTTATAGATTTAAAGAAATTTATAAGAACATTAACAGTTAAACGACATTTCGCAAAGAGTGCTATTCCATCATTAATGATCAATACTCCTATTAATCTTAGAACTAATCATAATGTCAGTCCATCTAATCCTTCTATTAGTCTCAAAACCAATCCAAGTGCAGATAATGGCTTTACAAGCTTTAAGCCAAAATCTAAATTCTATCCTGTTCAAAGTAAAGGTTCTCATCTTGAAACCTTTGAAAATATGGTCTGCCAGGATTTTAAAAAGATTAATAGCAATCAACAAAGGAATTACAATATGACAAAGGAAGAATCTATGTGCCTTAAAAATGTAATGGAAAGGGAGGATATAGTTATAAGGGAGGCTGACAAAGGGGGGGGATTGTCATCCTCTCTGCAGAATATTACCATCGAGAATCCCTAAACATCTTGGGCCAAATAGAGACATATGTGGAACTCCCAGGAGACCCTACTCGAACATTTAATTCCCTATTAAAAAGTTTGCTATTGAGAGCTTTAGAGAATAATATAATATCTCAAAAAAAATTTCAATTTTTGTTTAATAACTTTCCCGTCATTCCTATCTTTTATTTTCTACCCAAGCTTCATAAAAATTTATTTTCTCCACCTGGACACCCGATTATTTGTGGCATCAACTCCATTACAGCAAGGTACCCAAGAGGATTTCTTATCATTCGTGGAGTATTTAAATTCAAACTCTTTTAATTTGAAATTTACACCTGAATGGCATAAAGATACCATAAATTTTTTAGATTTAAATTTATATTGGGAAAAGGACAAAATTAGATCCAGATGTTTCTTTAAGAAAACTGATGGAAATAGTTATGTCCATAGGTCAAGTTGTCATCATCAACCTTGGTTGAGAGGTATTGCCAAAAGTCAATTAACAAGGGATAGTAGAAATTGTTCTAATGCTCAAGATTTTGAAATCCAGGCAAAATTCATAAAAAATAAATTGGTGAATAAAGGTTATGATAAGAATATGATTGAAAAGGAAATCAGAATACTTAAGAAAAAAGATAGAAGGGAATTATTGACTAACCATCCAAAAAATGATTCAAATGAACACTTTAGATATTCATTTATAACGAAATATAATATTGATCATTGGAAAATTAATAAGTGCCTTAAAAAACACTGGCCCATAATACTCCAGGATTCAGTTCTTGGAAATATTCTTCCTGATCGTCCATCTATCATTTATAAGAAAGTTCACAATCTGAAAGATTTAGTTGTTCCAAGCTATCCTAGAAAAGATATCCCTAAAAATAAAGCTATCACTTATATGAAGGGATCTAAAGGATGTCAAATGTGCCGAGCTTGCTCAAGGATGAACTTAGGTTTAACTCTTCAGTTTACAAGCCATACGACTGGAGTTACCTTCCCAGTGAAGTCCAGCATTGGTTGCCACACAGATTTTGTGATTTACTTGTTGCAGTGTCCGTGTGGCAAACAGTACGTGGGAAAGACGAAAAGACCCCTGAAAGTACGCCTTATGGAACATATTAATAATATAAGGAAAGGCATAACAACTCATTCAGTGCCAGTTCACTGTAACACATGCCAGGCCTTTAATTGGAGGGATTTTAAGGGTTGTGGTATAGAACATGTGCCCTCTCATTGGAGAGGAGGAAACAGGGAATTGAAACTAGCACAATGGGAGACCTATTGGATTTACCATTTGGATACCATGTCACCCAAGGGTTTAAATATAGATGTAGATCTGGCCAGCTTTATGGTATAATATTGTTATCTTTTATCCGATGGGGGATTTCCATCTTCTGCCATATAAATATATTTATATATTTTTTAGAATTATATTCTTGTATTTATATATTTATTCTTAATTTTTAGTTATATTTTTATTTTTTATATTTTATTTTCATTTTTTTTATTTTTATTTTTATTTTTTTTATTATTTTTATTTTTATTTTTATTTATTTATTTTTTATTTTTTATTTTTCATTTATTTTATTTTTTCATATTATTATTTTTATTTTTTCATATTATTATTTTTATTTTTTTATATATATATATATTTTTTTATATATATATATTTTTTCATTCTTATATTGATATTTTTGATTTTTTTCTCTTTTTTATTATATTGTTGAGACATTTGGTAGAGGATGTAAATCTTATTTTACCATTGGATGATGATCCTTCTCTGTTATATATGTGTCCTAATTTGTAACATGAGAGTTGTTTTATTGATTGCTGTTATTATTCCAAGACTATTTTTAGCTTATCCAGCTATTCGAGTGGCTTGTTATCTGGAACGCATACACCTAGTCTTGGAATGCAACGTCAGCGTCCATGACGTCTGTTGACATCTGTAACCAGAAATACGTATGTGGAACGCAACCGGAAATTGACATTTGGAACACATAATATCAATATATAGACGGACGGATAACAGCTGAATTTAGCCGCGAGTTTTTAAGTGAAGATCACCTGGAAGTAATATTCCCTCATTGAAGAGGTGTTTCCATGAACAAGTTCTCCAATCAACACATGGACTGGTTGTATTTAAAGGACTCTGTTGGGGGTGGGAATTATGCATGCTTTGTATTTTATATACTGTTTATACTGCACAATTATCTCTGAGGAAGTCCAATTTTTATGGACGAAACGCGTTAGATTGCAGTTTATTTTATATTTAATTTATTGATTTTTGATTAAGGCTTGTTAGTGCCTTTTATAATAAAATATATATTTTTTTACATTCTACTGGCATACTCCCATTTCTTGGAAGACAGAGCAACCTATCCGTGGAGGGTGAACGCTACTCCAGCCCCATGTGGGCTTAAAGGCGCACTATTCATCACTATTTTTTATTCAGCTGTATCCCAATTTTGTCCATTCACATATCTGTATTTGAGGTTTGGGGGAAACCTCTTGGGAGCTGAATCCACCTTACACACAGTTAAGTACCTCTGCATATTCTTACCACTGAGTTGGTTAGGTGCATTTGTATTTCTTTTTTTTATTCACAGGTTTGATTACTATATTAGTGTCTTGTTGAAGTTCTTTAAGAAAAATTCTTTCTGAATATGTAAGGTTATTTGGTGTTCTTAATTTTATTGAGATCTCTTATTACTAGTTTCTCGAACATAGTCAAAAGAGCAGATTTAAAATGAGCTGGATAAAATTTGGATTTTTCTCTTCATTGAGTATTGATTACCTGATGTTCTTCATTTTTGTCTGTAAAACATCTTTTTAAGGTGGCTTTACGGACAAATTTGTTTATGTCCAGGAAGGCTTCAAAAGATTTAAAGGTATTGGTAGGGGCAAATTTTAAACCTTTATTTAAAACTGATATTTGTGCATTACTTAAAACTTTTTGTGAAAGGTTAAAAATGCCAGAGCTGGTAGTACTATGTGTAGTCGTTATCTTTCTAGCCTTTCTTTTTTGCTCACGTCTACCACTTCTTCTTCCTCTAGGCTTAGAGTCCTTTTTTGTGATTGTGAGGGGTGTGGTGTTTGGAGTAGTGTGTGAGGGTGTGTACGAATTTCTAAAAAAATATCTTCATTTTCAAATTCTGAGTCCAGTGACAGTAATTGATATCTATTTTGGTGGCTGGGGATCGTGGGTGATTTGAAATAGTTGGAGTATTCTCTATGGTTATTGATATATCTTGATCTTTGTGGTGTGGGTGAGAGGTTATTATTGGTGGTGTATGTAGGTGATTAAGGGGTGGTGTGGTAGGTGCGGTGTGAGCGTTTACAGTTATAAATAATTAAATCTGGCCAGAAAAATCGGTGTCCTAAAATCTGTAGGATCAGAATAGGGGGTAACCCTCAAAGAATACAGAACAAAAAAGAGAAAGAGGAGTGTGTTCCTACTACCAATATATGGTACACACAACAGTTAAAAATCTGGAAGATACTTTATTAATAAATGGAGAACATAAATCTATAAAAAACCCAAGCGATGGCTACCTGACTAAACACAAGTCAATTGCGGTAGTCAACGCAAGGAGCACACAAGAAAAAGGAGAAGTAAAGATAAATATAAACAAATAAGATAATATAATAGATAGAGTTTATACGTCGCATATCACGATATAAATGGATATGTAATAGTGTCTGTAAATCCAAAATAGGGTGCAATACAGAGAATCCCACTGCGTGAAGTTGACAATTTCGTTCAATAACTTATATCTATAAGTCAAAAATGAAATAAAATGCTAAGTGTCAGTCTAATATAACTACAGGGGATACTTTTACCTTCGATGTAAATTACATCTAGATATGTTGGTATCAAAGTATCAAAAAATAAGATACAGTTAAGAGAATCCCTTCAATGTAATGGTATCGATATTTGAGGAAAAAGAAACACTACGAAGTATCAATGCAGTTCAACCACAGAGGATTCTACTGTAATCAAATATAAACTCAATCTATAATAAAATTAGTGAATAAACTTATGCAGTTGTAATATCGTCAAAAGTTCTAGTATAAGAATGAGAGCAGACTCCTCTTTCTCTTTTTTGTTCTATTTACAGTTATGTGGGGGTGGGCGGTATTGGCTAGTGTTCTGATATTGCGATCTTTGCTGGGGACCAGAATATTGGTTGGTAGGAGCACTATGTGTACGTGTCTTCTGTGGTGAGTGAGTGGGATTTCTGGATTGGAAGTTGTGGTACTGAGGAAGTTTTTGGTTAAAAAGACGTGAGTTTTGATTACCATATTTAGTAGGTTCATGGTAAGTATTGGTTCTTATATTTTGTCTGTCTAGACTGTCTCTGTGGGTAAAATTTTGGGAGGTATATCTTTTATTGAGATGGTAAGTTCTGACTTGTTTATTAGCGTAGTCAGTTTTATCTCTTATATATTTCTTGATTTTTATGTGCTTGGTGTCTATTTTTTCAATTTTACTTTGTATTAGTACAGAGTTTTGTTTGTAAGCCCTGGTCTCAGTGAAGGGTAAGAGTTTTTCTTTGAGATCATTAATTTCTACATCTAAGATGGACAGTTTTTTTGTTATTCCATGCCTCCATAAACTCTGAGTCATCTTGGTCAAAGATAGAGATATTAAAAAATATAACAAAGCATCAAACTCAAGAGGGAATAAACATTCCTGGGAAAACTGAAATGGAATGGGTACACAAGCTCCAGACACTTATGCGCCATGGTTTGAATGCAGAATTTGATCTGTTTAATTTTTTATAAAAATGAACACATTATAATTTTACTTATTTGCATTTGTATTTACTATATATGCTGTGTATTCCCTCTATATTCTTTTACTCTGTTTTTGATATTGTATTTATCCCATGCCACTTCCTATTTCCACTTATTGTTCCGCCCCTCCCCCTATCTTGCCGACGGCTACGATCACTATTCTCGCCGTTCGGCATGTCCCTGCCTTCCCTGCCCGCCCCCCTCCCTCATTGGCTATTTAGTCTCAACCTCCACTTCCCGCCTACCTCCCCTCGCCGGCGGCGATACTCATGCGTGCCGATGGCTGCCCCTAGTGCGCGCGCATGCGTGCATGCTGACATTTCCCAACTCCCACTGCAGCACAAATATAGTCACATGACCGCACTAAAACATTTTGATTTAGCGTATTAACACTCATTTTGATATTTCAATGTACTACACTATGTTCACTACTCCATCCTAATGTTATTTTTATCTTATCAACATGTTTTATTAATATTACTTATATCTGTATTTTAATTGGCTGACCAGATTTTAGGCTCCAATTTTAATTAACTATTACCTTATTTAAACTCACCCTGCCAGGTATTATGTTCTAATTCCATATTGAGAAAGCCTTTTTAGGCGAAACACGTTTAGATTGTGTATTTTACTCATTAAAGATCTTTTGGTTACTTTTATTTGTGCCAATCATCTTTTCTACACTCTATAATAATCTGGCATTTTTATCGTTGTGAACTCCAAGAAATCCTATTTGGGGATCAAAACACCAACGCTTATACCAGTGGGCAGTTTGTCTGCCCCACCCTTGTGAGTACCTTTTTATATATATTTTAACACCATTGTTTTATTTAGAGAGCACTATTGGTTGTCTCTATTTTATTCTCTTTGAGTGATGGAACATACCTTTGAAGCAAGACACCTGCACCATATCCCATAAGCAGGAATTGTACCGCTGTACGCTGTCCATACTAGAGCTAGCTATAGCTCTTACTCATGTGAGTGCACTACCATCTTCCTTTTTATCTTCTATTTTACCCTATTGGATATATTGCACTATTTTGGTTCTATCTTTTGCCTTTGCATATTATTGGATCCTTCCGGGGAAGGCCCACGTTGACACTATCCCTGACCAAGCACGTTACATACCATTTGACCTAAAGAAAGAACTGTCAAGTTAAGACTTTTTATTCGGATATACTATTGTTATTCTATTATATTTATTTTTTGTGGCGCAGCCTTTTTTCTTTGTTTTCTCTCACGTACATATTCAAAGTGGCAATCAAAATCATGATATACCAACCAGAGAGGTAATCACACCCAAAAGGAGAATCAATCAGATAGATGGAACAAAATAACATTGTCAAATAGATACAATCAACGTCCGACCCCAAACAAGGGTGTTAGAAGGGAAGAGGGACATGTAATGAAATCAACTAACAAAAATCCCCCTGAACAGGGAATTATCTCTAGGCAGAAAAACACATATTTTTATAAAACCCCAAAACTACCCCAAAACACATAATATCCCCACAATTTTTACATCCCCCTGATAGCCCTGATCTGGGTGACCAACATATCCAAATATCACCCAGATCAGTTCAGGGGTTCAGGAATTCTATGGAAGTCACATTTTTGACCGACCGCACACATGGTCCCATGCCCAAAACAGTTCCAGAGAATCAGGCTGCGCGGTTGGTCTACTTCAGGGATTCGGAGTGAAATATAAAATACCAAATGTATAGCTTCGGGAGTAGTCTCAGTTCATGTCTCCCTTTCGGGAGTTTAGTCTTACCGAACACCGTTTGACTCCAGTTTAAATAGCAGAACATACGTGGAAAGTAAGTAGTTGCCGGTGTTCGTGCCATTGATTGTCCGATTTGAGTGCCATGTACTCGACGACCAAACACCGCTCATTGTGCTCATGGCTTAAGATGTCCGCCATCACGTGTTCGAAGTGTTGCTTCAAACCGCTTGGACAGTTCAGGCATTCGAAGGGAAACTTTGAGAGTTCGAAGTACCAATATGCGGGACAACGATGGGCACCAGGTTTGCTCCAAGTTACGCTAACTTGTTCATGTCATTGTGGCAACACGAACATGTATATGCAAGGCGTGACTGGGACGCGAACCTGGTGATATATTCCTCATATGGAAGGGAGATGAACCCTCGCTGTTAAGCTTTCTGACAGATCTTAATGCCAATAATTGGGGAATAAAGCTGGAAAGCAACTATAGCCAAACTACAGTGATTTTTTTAGATTTACAGATATATGTTGAAGATGATGTGATTAAGACCAAAACCTTCTTCAAAAAGGTAGACGTGAATAGCTACATTAAGGAAAAAAAACTCTCACTTTTCCCCATGGCTATTTAACACTCCTAAAGCACAGCTGTTGAATTAAAAGAAATTGTGCGGACGACAAGGTTCTTAATATACAATCATGCAAGATTATTAATGATTTTAGATGAAAAGGATATCATAGCCAACTTTTAAATCAGGCCCACCGTGAAGTTACTCTTAAAGATCGTAGCACTTTATTAGAATATAATATGGTTCTGTAGACGGGAAGAATCTTGCTTTTATATGTGATTTTAACTGTCGTAGCCATCAACTAAAAATTATTTTAAAAAAAGATTGGCCGATCTTACAGAATGATGTGCAACTAAATAGTATCCTACCAGATAAATCGATGATTACCTATAGAGGTGTACCAAACTTAAAAGACAGTTTAGTACAAACCATATTAAAACCCCAATAGGAAATAAGAATGTTTTTAACCAATCGAACGGTTTTTATGGAATGTGGTACGTGCGGGGCTTGTAAAAATAGTGGTTCAAAAAAGAGGCATGTCACGTCTTTCACCATTCCCCAAAGGGAAAATGAATTTTTTATATTATATGTCTATTTTACATATTCATCCTTGACAATTTAGTCACTTTAGGACTTACGTCCCTTTTCAATATAGCTTGAGTAATAATAGGAAAAATTAACACAATATTTTTATTAACTCCTACGATATGTAACAAAATGTCAGTATGCTAATGGGATATGCTAATATTTCAAAGATATTCTAAAATAAAGTGATACTATAGTCATAGTAATATTTATGAAAGATAAAACAAAAGAAAAACAAAAATTGTTATAGAGATTTATGGAACATGTTGATAAAATGTTCTTATTCCAACAATTGTAACATGAATTCTAATTATGTGTTTAATTACTCATTAAAATACCCACCTTTTGAATACTATTATCTAATATGTGCTACATATGTGCTATATAATGTATTTTTCTTTGCTCTCTTTATGTGGAAATACCTTGTGAATAGCCATTCTTTAACATTGGATTAAGATCCTATAGCCTTTAGGCACCTCCCCACTCCAATATGGTACCATCGGACACCATGGAAATGACGTACACAGTATCTTGTGTAACGTCAGTTCCTGGCAAATATTCATCACCCACCCGAAGATAATATGGGAAGTGCAACTTCGGAAGTAACGCTGCTTATATGCAGACCATCACTTCTGGTATGTACACACCGATTTAATAGGAACCAGCTGATATGAACACACCTTCAGACAGTCGGATTCCAATTGGTTAAAACCCACGGAGAACCAACAATGAGCAGGGACACCACTATATTTACCTTGCAATACTTTGGGTAGTCTACTTTTGCAAATGGTATGCCATCATGGGGGTAATTCTCATTCCTGGGCTACCACACGGTCTCAAAGGTAACATTACTAATCTAGCAAATTTCAATGTGAAAAACATGAAAAATGGAATGTGCTATATTTGACTCTATAACTTCCCAAAACACCATAAAACCTGTTAATGGGGGGGGTACTGTTGTACTCGTGAGACTTTGCTGAATCCAAATATGTGCTTTTTTGCAGTAAAAGCTAACAGTATTATGACATTTACAGCGGAACTTCAATTTTTTTTAAAAATTGTAAATTACTCACAGTTTTTTTTATTTTATTCATAATAAATTATGTTTCATATATTAATAGTTAATGTGAAATTAAAGCCCTGTTTCTCCTGAACAAAATGATATATAATAAGTGTGGGTGCACTTTATATGAAAGAGGTGAATTACGGTTGAACAGACATATAGCGCAAATTCCAGTTTTTGTTTACATTTTGTTTTGATCAGAACGTGTACTATTGACTCCGTCCTGAAGGGGTTAAAAGTACTTACATCATTCTTACATTCTGATGGCAATTGTGGGATCTTGCATTCCTCAAAATATCATCAGTTTCCTCAAAACGGTCTATAGATAAGCTTTGTCTATTTTTATTAACTCCTATGATATGTAACAAAATGTCATTATGCTAATAGAATATGCTAATATTTCAAAGATATTCTAAAATAAAGTGATACTATAGTCATAGTAATATTTATGAAAGATAAAACAAAAGAAAAACAAAAATTGTTTTACGATACATTATTTTTCTTTATAAGTATCCATGCACAGGAATTTATACACAAAACTTTTTTTCAATGCTGAGTCTTCCTCTGCGCTACCACCAACTCCTCCTTGGATGATTTCATTCTGGAAGCATGTCTCCAGGATGAATGGACAATCCTATGTGCCTCACAGAGGAGCATTGCACACCTTAGGCGCATGTGCAGCATTGAATATGATTCTCTATGACATGTGCATGACATCACGGTATGTTACAGTATGAGAACCGGGAAGTAAGGTTCCGGGCAATCATACCCAGAGGGCTTGGAGATGTGTCAAGAAACCCTGTTTGCAAGCCCTCCAATTAGTGTACTACTAGGGGAGTAGGTGAGTGACTGCACGATTGCAAGCACTATTACAACTTCAATAAAATTAAATTGTTAAAGTGCCTATTTCCCTTTAAGTATTGTAAGACATACAGATATAAATTAAACCAACAGTGAAAGTACTGAAAAAGTAAATATGCTTACTCCACCACCCTATATATTAAAGGACGTGTGTTGGGGATGTAATCCTAAGGTGCTCTCAATGTGTTCCTTTGTCTATGGTACAATAAGTAGTACAATAAAGTTGTTGTCCTGCCTCTTCCCCTGTTCAGTGTGGAGCAGTGTAGTGCTAAACACATATGAAATGCGTTCCTCTGTTATCATTTACTCTTACACCGTTATCCTACTTTGGGAAGGTAGATTGCAACAGCATTATTATACCCAGTTCTAATTTTCTGCCATATGTCAGCTACATGTCTCTGTAGCAGATCTCCAATACTTCAGCTGACTGTCTCCGCTAAAGTCCCTTCAGGCTGGAAGACATGCTGCTTAAGTGATTATACCCCACCTTTAAAGTACTAGACGAGCCGGCTCCAGGCTCATCTGGAGGTAGCCCCCCACCTCCGTCCATAAACCCAGAGGGCCGACTGGATCCCAGAAAACCCATGGGCCCACATACCTGATGAAGGGACAATGGACTACAGGCATGGACTCCCACAAAGGCCATGGGCCGAAGACATGGAAGGCAGAGACCTTGCGAACCTCCATCCCCCACAGACCCCACAGACACAGAAGTCAGATGAGTGAGGGGAGAACAGCAGTGCCCTACCAGCCAGGACTACCACAATGCCTGAGGGGGCTGCCATATACTGGAGTCGGCTGACAGCCTTGCCTCTCCTAAAATATGTCAAAACGAGTGGCTGAGTCTAAGTGACATCTCTATACATCATTCGATATGCTTGTATTTTCTGTTTGGTTTTATTTAGGCCTGTTGCCCACTTATTTTATTTTAACATGGACAAGCTACTCAGGGCACATCGCCCGCATCGCTCACAGGCAAATATCTATATGCCGCTGCTGCCACCATTGTGCACTACTATGCCCTTCTACACCCATACTGCTTTTACTTAACTTTACATTATCATTGACTTTCTGGCTTGCATGCATATATCAGAGTATATTCTGCATGATTTTGCGGCGCCCCAGGGGTTAACCTAGCTAGTAGCACTGCACAGGTTCTACTACACAGCTTCCCTTCATTACATGTATTATACTTACATACACCAGGCTTACACTTCGGCATAAAAGTATAATTAATGTGTGTTAGTCTCGCCTATATTTGAGGACAGCCAGCTGAGTTACTATGCATTATCCTGTACCTAGCCTGACCTAAACTGAATTATACTTGTGTAACACAATCTTACTTTGCATACCTGCTAGATTACACAGGAGTGACCCATCAGTTACATTACCCTTGTTTACCCTTATACAAAATGTGCATTTATTTTCAATGCCACAAATGTTATGCTTTTTCTGATTGATTGTTACTTCCGTTGGGGCATGGCAAGAATGCTCGTTACAATAACTTATGCACAAAAAATAAAGATTAACAAAAAAAAGAAAACAGCACATCTATTTATACCCTCACAGCCTCATTTACATATAATAGGGTTATAGTGGAACATAATGTTTTCACTTCAGTTCCTCCACTGTAACCCCCTCCCAAATAGCACAGTGAGCCAAGCCAACCAATAGCAGTATGGACCTGGGATAGTAACCAATTACACTGCATATCTCAAGTCAACCAATAGCGGTATGGACTTGGGATAGTAACCAGTTAGACTACAAAGCTTAATTACATTAATGTGAATGCAGTACTGTTGCAGAAGTTTGGGGCCAGAAATAGTAAGGGCTGAGAAGCACATAGGAGATTTAAATGAGGGGCATGGCAGCCAGTTTGAACTAGTCGGGAAGTGTCCCTGGAACAATGGGACATCGCCCTGCTGGGAAAACATTAAGACAGGAAAAGGGGGGAGGGAGAAGGGCACATACTTCCTCGACAATCAGTACATTCAATTTAATACATATAAAAATTATATAGGGAAGCATAGAGGCACTCATAATAACACAATACATAACAGAAGACCATGGGCCTCTGGACCTTGTGAATTTGCAGGCTCTGCCACAGTTTCCTTAATGTCAAATTACTATTAATAAGCTGGGGATATCATTTCATGCTCCTTGAAAAATAAAATATTTCATACAGTATCATAGTATACAGCATTGTCAAAACAACTCTTGAAATCCCCAATGCCTGACTATGGATTTAATCTTCTAAAGTAAAGCACTGAAAAGTGTATTCACTAAAGTGAGAATTGTCAGTATTCACACTGAATTTTACATTTAAGACCAAAGTAGCCGAATTGAAAGCATAACAAACTTCAATAATGTTTCCAGTTCAGCTATTGAAGCGCTTTGAATTCCTGACAACTTCCACGTTGTAAATTACAATATGAAAATATGCCATAACTATAAAAAAAGCATAATGTTAAATAAATGATAACAATTCAAAGTAGAAAAATATAATTCAAATTAGCCTGAACAATTGGCTTGCAAGTACTTATAAACTCCTGCCACTTCCAACTAACTCTCTCAGACAAATTCATTCACCCAGTCACAAAGAAGCACAGGCAAGGGTTATTCACTAGAATTAGAATGTCTCCAGTTTGGATTAACGAAAGTAATCCAAGGAAAACTAGGGGCATTCGGTCACCAAAAGTGCCAGCATTCATTACAGTATTTATCAGTGTCCTGATTATGGGTATGAATGTCCACCAGATTTCAGTCTATCCATATATTAATAAAGATAGTGTCAGAGATACAGTGTTAATAACAGTGACTTCAATTCATTAGATCCCACACGAATGGCTTGAATAAAAGAAACGCTGCCAGCAGCTTGACTCATTAGGGATTCATCACCATCCTACCAACGATAATCATTTTGTAATCAACATGTAATGTGTTATTGTGACTGTTTCTTGGATGGACCATATTTTGTCTGTTGCCAGTTTTGTTCATAACCAAATTGGTCATGATTGTGTTAGATTAGCAAATATGTTTAGAGTGTGGTATCCATGCCAGAATGCCAGCAGTTCTGTGATTTAAACAATGGCAATTCTGCCAGTCATGGCATCAAAATCTGCAGTTGGAACCTCTGGGCTTGTACCTACGTTTTATATTTGTAGACTGTGCTAGACTAAGTAAATTAATATCTCTAGGCACACTCCTTTTAAAACAGAAGCCAATCTTTTATATATATATATATATATATATATATATATATATATATATTAATATCTCTATATAATTAGTATTTCCATTATTTCAAAGTACTAGAATGCAGAATTCAAAGTTAACACAGCCCCTTTTATGATGTCCTGACGTTATTAAATAAATCTGGTCAGTAAGACAAAAGGCTTGATTTCATGAGTCAGTATCCTCTAAATGCATTGCACAAACACTGAATTTAGCAACTGACAAATAATGGCTTATTGACAAAGTTATCAGTAAGTTTTATCAACCAGCTGTTAAATGATAAAGTTGCTGCAGCTAAACTTAGTAAACATCAGCTTTCTAAACTGCACCATCCTACCATTAGCAACAAAGAATTGCCAGCTGACAAAATATAATGGCAAGAGATAACTTCTAACTAGTGACTGGTTTACAACCGAGAAGGTTGTTGTTAACCCTTAAAATGAAAAACTTGTCTCTGTCTAGTGGAAACACACAAACTCAAGTTAACAACTGCAGTGGTCCCATACCTATCATAGAAAAATAAAAGCCTGTCTCAAACACACAGAGTGATGTTGATGTGATGTTGAATGACCCCATAGCTATCCTTCATTTCATCTGAACCCTATGTGTTTACAAATTATAGTACTACAAATTATAATTGTTACGACACTCACCGCCAGGTAGATGAAGCCGCCGTTTAGTGAATAATCCCCCTCTCCAGAAATGCAGTTTCTATCCAACTGACCGCCAAACTCCCGAACGAAGTTCACGAACACGGCAACTCCCGATCAGCAAAACAGTTGAATGCCTTCCACAGTTAGAAATAACGAAAGCGCTGTCCCAGTAATAATTCCGACCACAAACGAGACCATGCTCCGTCTTGAGGGTCAAATAAGGATCTGTTTAATGGGGGCTACCTGCCCGGTATTAATGCAGGTCTCCACAAGGTGGACACTCCCCGAGGGGACCTTGTGGAAGACTGTAAAACATATTGGACAGTAGACAATTGCAGTGGCTTCAATATAAGCCCTTCCCTTCTTACCCATAAACCCTTCTTCTCTACCCCAGAGATAATTAGGAAGAAACCTAATTATCTCCCAGGATAGAGACAATCGCCATTTTAAAATACAGTAAGAAAAATACATTAAAATATATAACTGAAGAAATACCGAATGAATATGGTTCGTGTAACGTATCCCCAGACAGCCTGGATCTGAGTGCATATTTCTACCGAATAGCGCTCAGATCCGATGTATCTAGTCAAATCGCCATGAAGTCAAAGTCTTTCACCAGTCCTTCGGTATATGAATGACTCCATGGGACGGCTATCTGGGTAAAGGTCCATACGAATGTATAAAACTCCCGAACAGACCGGGGTTCGTGCACCTCGCCGAAATAGAAGGTGGGCAGCAGCTTCCAGCGGTGTTCGGTAGATTAAAGTGTCCGTTTTTAGTTCCATAGAATTTGTACCGAACACCACTACGCTTCCTCGTGTCCCAAAATGGCCGCCGCCTCATGGTCGGCATGCAAACGACGACCACCCGTACGAATGGAATGCAGAGGTGTCTGCGGTTAACCACAATGTTCTAATTGGGGCCAAGAGGTTAACCAGCAGCACACTCCTCTCCTGGGTGGTCGTTCGTTCGGTAGTTTCAATCGGTATTTTGTAATCACACGAACAGGGGCATATGGACAGGAAATCCAGCGAAAACAAAGGGTAACAAACGAACCAGCAATACAGATGAATCTGTCACAATAATACACAGTTTTTTATTAGTAATCTGACTCTCAACCTCCAGGCTATGTTTTACATTGAAGCATTTTTTCATAGGGAATACAGACTCAGATGTCTATGTTTCAACTAAATAGGTTGTGGGAGCAGACTGAGCATGTCTGAGGTCTGTATTCAGACTGGGCACCTCAAGGCACATTATGTTTTTGCAGAGAGAAATGATACCGTTAGTCTAAGTGCACTGATTATAGAAACAATTTAGTGTTAGGAATACAATGATTTAATCCTAACAATATAGTGTCCCCCTGCCCTCACTCCCCTGTGCCCCTTCTGTCCTAAAAAACTATTCATTCACTTACCTTATTCCAGCTCCAAGGTTTCTTTGTGCTGGGTCATTTTCCTCCTCTGCTGACATCAGTCGATGAAACTCCATTAAACAGCAGGAAACGCCTCTAGTGGCTGTCTTAGAGGTACTGCAATGCCTCTGCAAAAACTGCAATGTTTTACAAAGCAGGGCTAAGGGGGACAGGGACACTGCACCCATATCACTTTAATGTGATAAAGTGGTCTGGGTGCCTACAGTGTCCCTTTAATGATCATCCCATTACTATTTTGGTATTTTACAGGTCAGGGTTTTGAGAATCCACTGTCCCATTCGTTAACTGCCCTCTTTGCCAAATCAGATGACATTGCTTTGAATTCAGGTACTTTATAAACTAGCTACTATTTTGTGACAGCACTGGAAAACTCCCCTGATGGCAGTGTTTCTGTAGTCCACTAGATCGAGCCCTTTGTGTAATAATAACTCTTGCTTAGAACACGGAGGTTATACACTCTAATTATATGAGGCTCATAGCAATATGGCTTGGATGCATAATGCCAATGAAAACTCAGTGTGGGTGCATACTTTGTATGCAAATATAATTTCCTTTATTATTGCACAAACATGTTGCAATCTGCATCTCTTAAAACCTGTACTAAAAAAGCATAATAAATGGATATCACTCACTGAGACACAATTGCAAATCCTTATCAGCGACAGCTGTTTCACACCAAGCAGTTTATCTTAGCTCTACTAAAAAAACAAAGCTTCCTACACATTTTGTAAGCTATAACCTGGCCTTACATTATGCGTTGATTGGTATTTTACATATTACAACATTTGAGATCAAGCAAAATGAACTTACAATGAGTTAACGGACGCTTATTTTGATTTGAAGAAAAAAAAAAAAGGTTCAATTAAGATAAGCTCTATGGGTTAGTAAAATCCCATGTGAATGTATATTTTATCTTGTACTGTATTAAATGGGGCAATTAGATTAATTGAGACAAAAATTGGTATACAATATACATATACCTTAAGTGGAGCGCTATGAGGGTTTGGTAGAGAGATTGCCTCTCAAGCTCTTGATCGAACCGTGCACGTCAAGTGGATATATACAAAAAATATAGAAAGTACAATACAGTGCAGATTGTAAACCACTGTGATAATTCAATTAAGTAGCATAATGGATCACTCGCATTTCAAAGTGCCTATAATATTGGCTAAGTAAACAGGGCTTCTATGCTTTTTAGACAGCATCCCACCACTATTTTCTGTTAGGGTTTCCTCCGGAAAGATAAAAAAAGTAGTATAGTTGTTAAAAATACCGTAAATTGATAAAATCGGGAATTGAGCTCACCTTTTCAGAGCCTTAAGGTCCTGGCTCTGATGGTAACAGGCTTTGAGCCAACCTAGGGGGGATTCCCCCAATGAAGATTTCTGAGGCTCAATGGACTTTTTAGAATGCTAGTGTATTTATTATTCAAGAAATATTTAAAATAAATAGTAAAATAAACAAATAGTGATAATACTTATAAAGTTAAGAGTCCTAATGGCATCTGTCAGCTGTAGTTTGATCCTCTGAACCTTCTGTCTTTTAAATGTCTCTTAGACCCTCCCTTGAGGTCACACGTGAAGTTGTCAGGATACTGACAGGGATCCAATACGCAGAGTGCGGACAGAAGGAGGTACGTATACCGGACCTTAGAATGGCCGGACTAACGTATGGACAAAACAAGAATAGTCATAGAAACATAGAAACATAGAATGTGACGGCAGATAAGAACCATTCGGCCCATCTAGTCTGCCCAATTTTCTAAATACTTTCATTAGTCCCTAGCCTTATCTTATAGTTAGGATAGCCTTATGCCTATCCCACGCATGCTTAAACTCCCTTTACTGTGTTAACCTCTACCACTTCAGCTGGAAGGCTATTCCATGCATCTACTACCCTCTCAGTAAAGTAATACTTCCTGATATTATTTTTTAACCTTTGTCCCTCTAATTTAAGACTATGTCCTCTTGTTGTGGTAGTTTTTCTTCTTTTTAAATATAGTCTCCTCCTTTACTGTGTTGATTCCCTTTATATATTTAAATGTTTCTATCATATCCCCCCTGTCTCGTCTTTCCTCCAAGCTATACATGCTAAGATCCTTTAACCTTTCCTGGTAAGTTTTATCCCGCAATCCATGAACCAGTTTAGTAGCCCTTCTCTGAACCCTCTAAGGTATCAATATCCTTCTGAAGATACGGTCTCCAGTACTGTGTACAATACTCCAAGTGAGGTCTCACCAGTGTTCTGTACAATGGCATGAGCACTTCCCTCTTTCTACTGCTAATGCCTCTCCCTATACAACCAAGCATTCTGCTAGTATTTCCTGCTGCTCTATTACATTGTCTGCCTACCTTTAAGTCATCAGAAATAATCACCCCTAAATCCCTTTCCTCGGATGTTGAGGTTAGGATACTATCAAATATTCTGTACTCTGCCCTTGGGTTTTTACGTCCAAGATGCATTATCTTGCACTTATCCACATTAAATGTCAGCTGCCACAATTCTGACCATTTTTCTAGTTTACCTAAATCATTTGTCATTTGGCTTATCCCTCCTGGAACATCAACCCTGTTACATATCTTAGTATCATCAGCAAAAGACATACCTTACCATCAAGACCTTCTGCAATATCACTAATAAAAATATTAAAGAGAATGGGTCCAAGTACAGATCCCTGAGGTACCCACTGGTGACAAGTCCAAGCTTCGAATATATTCCATTAACTACAACCCTCTGTTGCCTGTCACTCAGCCACTGCCTCACAATATTGGAATCCAAACTTAAAGATTGCAGTTTATTGATAAGCCTTCTATGTGCAACAGTGTCAAAAGCCTTACTGAAATCTAGGTAAGCAATGTCTACTGCACCACCCTGATCTATAATTTTAGTTACCCAATCAAAAAAATCAATAAGATTAGTTTGGCATGATCTCCCTGAAGTAAACCCATGTTGTCTCTGATCTTGAAATCCATGTGTTTTTAGATGTTCAACAATCCTATCCTTTAACATGGTTTCCATCACTTTCCCCACTACTGAAGTAAGGCTTACTGGCCTATAGTTGCCCGACTCCTCCCTATTACCTTTCTTGTAAATGGGCACAACATTCGCTAACTTCCAATCTTCTGGGACTACTCCTGTTAACAATGATTGGTTAAATAAATCTGTTAATGGTTTTGCTAGTACACCACTAAGCTCTTTTAATAGCTTTGGGTGTATTCCATCAGGTCCCATTGACTTATTTGTCTTTACTTTTGACAGCTTGAAATAGAACCTCTTCCTCTGTAAACTCACGTGTAATAAATGACTCATTTATCCTTTTTCTCAACTGAGGTCCCTTTCCTTCATTTTCTCTGTAAATACAGAACAAAATATTCATTGAGGCAGTCAGCCTAGACCTTTATCCTCTTCTACATACCTTCCTTCTTTTGTTTTAATCTAACTAATCCTTGTTTTACTTTTCTTTTCTCATTTATGTATCTAAAAAAAGTTTTGTCCCCCTTTTTTACTGACTGTGCTATTTTCTCTTCTGTGTGTGATTTGGAAGCTCTTATAACTTGCTTAGCCTCTTTCTGCCTAATCTTATAGATCATTTTGTCTTCCTCACTCTGGGTTTTTTTATAATTCCTAAATGCTAACTTTTTGTTTTTAACTATTTTGGCCACATCTGCGGAGTACCACAGTGGTTTCTTGAATTTTTTGCTTTTACTGACAAGCCTAATGCAATTTTCTGTTGCCTTCAATAGAGCAACTTTTAAATAATCCCATTTTTCTTGGACTCCATTTAAATTGCTCCAGTCTGATAACGACTCCTCTACCCATATTCTAATTTTAGAAAAGTCTGTTTTTCTAAAGTCTAAAACTTTTGTTTTTGTGTGGTGTGACTCAGTCACTGTTCTTATATTCAAAAGGTAAGCCGAGGTCGAGGGAGCCGGAGGACAGGTAAGCGAGATACAAGCCGAGTCAAAGGAGAGGAGAGGACAACAGGACAAAAGACAAGCAAGGTCAAAACCGAAAACACTAAGAGAGAGAACGCGCTGAGTGACTAGCAAGCTAGAACCACGACAGGGCAATGAGCAGTAGTAAAGGTTTCCTTTAAATACCCTGTCACCTTAATTGAGGCCACGCCCCCAAAAGGTCCGGAATAGCGGTTCCCGGCACTTCACGTAATGCTGACGTCATGACGTCGACGCTAGGCGTCGCGTCATAAAAGGGGGAGGAGCTAGCGCGAAAACGGACGGAATTTGCCGAAATGCTAGGGGCAAGGAGCCCCTAAACAGAGAGGATGTCTTCCCTGGAGTCAGCACCAACAGGTACCCTGACAGAAGTTTAATTATCCAGTCCTCTGATTGTATAGTTCATTGTCCCACCTATAATCATAATCATCTGTGTTTCCCTTTTTGTTACTGGTGGATAAAAATTCCGCCTTTTTCCTTTAAACTTCATTGGTGGTTAGGGGTTGGCGGAAGTATCCGCTGGGTAATTCGTGGTTGGCGGAAGTGGCGTGTCTCATTGTTACGCCCACTTCAGCCTTTGAATAGCATTCACTACTGCCAGACATTCAAACCCCAATAATGAATATTAAAAGGGCAAGATCAGATGTATTCCTTACAGCACAAAGCAAGTTAAAATACAACACAAGAAGGCTGTCACTTATAAGCATTCAAACCCCAATAAGCAATATCCAAAGGGCAAGATCAGATGAATTCCATATCAGAATAGATATGAAGCCCTAACAAGAACCCCCCCAAGATGAGGATTTTTGAAACTTGAGAAAAAAGAAAAGCACAAATCTTATCCCCACCAAAAATCACCAAACAAAAGACGAAGAAGCATAGAGGAAGGGGTAGGAGAAGAGGATTGGACCTACAGAGAAGAAAAATGAGACAGAAGACACCCATTGAAAAAACAAATGAACAACAGACAGGAATATTTAATTTAACTACACAAGCCTTGAATACAACACAGATAAAACTACTTCAAAATGGTTTAAAATATGCTCTGACAAAAAATGTAAACAAATTCAATAAAGACATGTGTGTATAAAGAAATTTTTCCAAAAAAATCCCATAATAACCAATTCAAGCTATAACGATAAAGATAATTACACATATACATCTCTAAGAAATAAATCTAAGTTTTTTCCAAAGAAACTTATCTCAAGCGAGACTTCAACTTTTAAAAATAATGGTTATGGCAGACATAAATAAAATGGAAAAAAAAAACAAATAAATATCAACAAAAAAAGAGTATCAACTTTATAAAAAATGCAATCTGATAATTCAGTTATAATAAAGTCGGCAGAGAAATGTGGAGGAATAGTTCTCATACTGGATGACTACAATAAAGAAGCCCTAAGACTATTAAATGACAACAAAACTAACAGATCCAACAAAAATGATGAAAGAAAAATGTCATACATACTTAAAGAAAGGCTTTGATACAGGTATCCTAAATGAAAAAAGAAAATTTAAATGTGGAATTTCCCAAAATCTTGTTTTTTTATTATTTACCAAAATGCCACAAAGACCCCATTCATCCACCGGAAGACCCATAATTCGGGCATAGGATCTGTATCAAGCAGGGTGTCTGAATACATAGACAAATGCCTACAGCCAATAGTCCAAAAAATACCTAGTTATTTAAAAGACACAGGAAGTATTCTAAGATACATTAAAACATCACCTGGAAAGAAGATTATTATCTCGTTACCGCTGATGTAAGCTCACTATACACAATTATATCTCACGAAAAAGGCTGCACAGTGGTTAGACACTTTTTAGAACAATCTGCACTTTTCAGAACCGAACAAATGGATTGTATAGTAGAAGGAATTGAGCTGATTTTAACAAGCAATAATTTTTTTGTACAATTACGTTTTTTATTGAAAGGCCTTTGGCAAGGCGATGGAGACTAGGTTTGCACCTAGCTAAGTAACTTTATTCATGGCAGATTGGGAACGCCATTTTATACAATAAGACTGTGACTGGGTGGAGGACCTAGTCACCTATCATCGTTACATAGATGACCTGTTTTTTATTTGGAAAGGCACTTAGGAAAATTTGAAGTATTTCATCAACAAACTAAATAATAATGAATGGGGAATATCCCTTACGACAAATTATAGCAAGGAACAGGTAGTATTTTTAGATCTCAATATATTTATTGACAAAAACAAAATTAAAGCCAGTACCCACAAGAAACTGTTGATGTAAATAGCTTCATACAAATTTCAAGTTGTCATTATGCACCTTGGCTAAAGAGTATTCCGAAGTCCCAGTTCCTCCGTATTAGAAGAAACTGTACAGAAGATGAAAAATTTAAAGCACAAGCCAATAAATTAAAAGCTGATTTATTAAAAAAAGGATATAAAGAAACAAATTTAGAAATGAGTTACAAACAAATATTAGAAGCAAATAGAGATATTTTATTACAAGAGAAATTAACAATAAATAAGAAACAAGAAAATGATATACCTATTGTGTGCAATTATAGTTTCAATAATAGGGGAATTAAGAAAATATTCAACAAACATTGGCCAATGTTAAAACAAAACTATCAAATCTTCTATCAGATAAACTGAAAATAATCATTAGAGGTTCACTCGATCTCAAGCAAATGCTGTTTAAAAACCATATAAAAAAGAAACACACTTCCATTTTCCTTAATGATAAAAAAGGTTTTTTTGGGTGTGGGATGTGTTTAGCCTGTAGAAACTCAAATAATAAAAAAGACACATTACGAAATTCAACAACTTTCAGCAAGATGAAGAATTTAGAATCAAGTATTTAATAACCTGCCATTCAGTAAATGTTATTTACTTATTGCAATGCTCTTGCGGCCTAAAATATGAAGGCCGCACAAAACGGAATCTACACACAAGAGTGGAGGAACACATCAGAAATATTAGAAAGGGTTACGTGTGTCACAAGACTTAAAATTAAGCATGGAAATGACCCAAGCCACCTTACGTTTATGGATATCCAAAAAGTTACAGGAAACTGGCGTGGAGGATATCTGATAAAAAAAAATCTAGGTCAAAACTAAATGAAATGGATTTTAACCTAGGAACACTAGAGCCTCAAGGTTTATATGTGGACTTTAAGTTGTGCCATTTCATTTAATTATCTACCAATATAGCTTTTAAAAAAAAATCTTTATTTATTAATAAACTTATGTCCAGAAGTATTCTAAGAACTACTAAATTTTCACCCCTTTTTTTAATATATTTCTAAAGTTTCTAATTAACTGATTTTTTTTTAACAGATTGTAATTTAATTTTATTAAAATTTTATCGAAATTTTAGTAACTCACAAAATAAAATATACATTTTGGACTATCAAATGCCAGACAAAATGGAGATAAAAGAATTAAAAAATTAGAAATGTACATTTCATATTATATAATATAACTATATATCTCTGAAAAAGCATAAATCTAAATACATGCATATTTATATTATTTATACTATGCATTACAATAAATTCAAATCCACATTACACAAGAATTGTTAATCCAAAGTGTTAGTTTGAGAGACATATGAATATGTTAAATATAGTGGAAATGAACACTAAAATAATTTTGCTTTTGTTTTTATTATTTATTTTCTATTAATTTCTGAAAAACCTGCCTTTCCCTTTTTTTACCCATACCTAATATGGCCGCCACACAATCTTGGGATACGTCCGCGCATGTGCAATGGATTCCAATGATAGTTGAGAAGTGATAGCTGCTTGCTCATGTCCCAACGCTGGATCCAATCACTGCAGCTGTGGACATCCCCCTGACACATACGGACGCAAGTGCTTCCTATACGGAGGTGGGTTTAATAGAATATCGGGCAGTAGTGAATACTATTCAAAGGCTGAAGTGGGCGTAACAATTAGACACGCCACTTCTGCCAACCACGAATTTCCCGACGGATACTTCTGACAACCCCTAACCACCAATGAAGTTTAAAGGAAAAAGGCGGAATTTTTATCCACCAATAACAAAAAGGGAAACAGATGATTATGATTATAGGTGGGACAATGAACTATACAATCAGAGGATTGGATAATAAAACTTCAAATGTGACCTCAAGGGAGTGACTGAGAGACATTTAAAAGACAGAAGGTTCAGAGGATCAAACTACAGCTGACTGAGGAAGCTCCAGAAGGAGTGAAATGCATTTCATCCATTAGGACTTTTAACTTTATAAGTATTATCACTATTTGTTTATTTTACTATTTATTTTAAATATTTCTTGAATAGTAAATACACTAGCATTTTAAAAAGTCCATTGAAGCCTCAGAAATCTTAATTGGGTTAAGTGCCATCCCCCCTATATTGGCACAAAGCCTGTTACCCTCAGAGCCAGGACCTTAAGGTTCTGAAAAAGGTGAGTTCAATACCTAATTTTATCAATTTATGGTATTTTTAATAACTATACTACACATTGAATGCTTCTACTTTTTTTTATCTTTCCATAGGAAACCCTAACAGAAAATAGTGGTGGGATGCTGCCCTAAATAGCATACAAGCCCTGTTTACTGCGCCAATATTATAGGCACTTTGAAAAGCGAGTTTATCTATTCAATTAATGTGTGTATACAGGAACACATCAGGAACATAAAAAATGGGTTTGAGAAGCATAGTCTCTCATCACATTTCCTGAAGTCCCACAATAAGGATCCAAATAATATCCAATTTATAGGATACAAAAAATAACACCGAATTAGAGGGGCGAGGATTTAATACAACGTTTAGGCCAAATGGAAATGAGGTGGATTTTCAATTTAAATACTATGTTACCTCATGGATTAAATAGTGATTTTGAACTCTGCCATTTTTTATAATAAGGTTTTGTTTTTTATAAAATTCTTTAAGAAATTAAAAAAAAAAATTGTTTAGCATTTTATCTTTTAATATATTTAGTTCTTTTTTTATAAGTTTGTAACAACTTGCCTGTTTTCTCCCATTAAACAATATATACTCTGGTCTAAGCTTACCCATTTGTTACATTTGACAATTAAAATAAGGTTCAATGTACCTTTAAACAGGATTATTAATCTATTTTCCTATACACAATATAAGTATGGGCACCTTTACACATCACCTAATGGGTTAAATGATGCATTTTTAATGGGAGATATTACTTTGTCTTATATTTGAGCTTAGACACTTTTTATTATCACTTTATGGGTTTAATAATGTATGCCTAATGTTAGATATATTGTTGGGTAATCTAAGGTTTTATATGTATGGAATATAGATTGAATAATATCTGATGATATTCACACACACATAGAGCCTTCAGGGACCCTGTAGTTCTTTGTTTTAAGCGGTGATATAAACACTTATGAACGGCAGATGGCCAATAAACAGACTTTGCTTAAAATATATATAAATTTAATAATACACACTATAAAATGCAAAGCAATAAAACAATACAATTATAATAAATTTGCTATATTATATATGAGTTTATGTCAACAAGTCAGTTAGTTTACTTGACAAGCCTAGGAATCAACATGACACTTTGTCTCATCTATAATCTTATCAGCAAAGGACAATAAAAGCTATTACAAACTTCCCAGCAATACCAGTATACAGAATTAATCATATGACACCCCTTGCATTAATGATACAATTGTCATTATGTTAATTAGTTAAATATCAACCAACCCTGCCAAGTATATACCATCAGTTTAACTACAGTATATATAAGGTTTCTGATAGCCTTAGTATATATATATATATATTGAACTGATCTACGTCTAAAGAAGGAATCAAGAATGTTCCGACTTAGGAAGTTATATCTGACTCAGGCTGCAGGTAGAATGAGATATCTGTTCTATCAATAGGGATCAGTTCACAATATAGACACAAAGGGCATTCAATAGTTCCGTTTATTTAATATAAAGTAAAGAGAAACCTTTATACATTACCAAGAGTCTAAGATGAAGGAATTCAATTTGGGATTCTCCTCTCTGGGTGCTCTGGTCTGTAACTCAGTCTATTGCCCTTAGTCAGTCAATCTCCTCCTTTCTTAGCCCTCTGTTTTCTCCTTTGATCTTTTTTAAGACGATCTGAAGATATTGATCCTCTCTCTTATTTTTCTCACTACTTAAAGGACCACTATAGTGCCAGGAAAACATACTCGTTTTCCTGGCACTATAGTGCCCTGAGGGTGCCCCCACCCTCAGGGTTCCCCTCCTGCCCGGCTCTGGAAAGGGTAAAGGGGTCAAAACTTACTTTTTTCCAGCGCTGGGCGGGGAGCTCTCCTCCTCTGATCCTCCTTCTCTCCTCCCCGTCGGCTGAATGCACATGCACGGCAAGAGCTGCGCATGCATTCAGCCGGTCACATAGGAAAGCATTCATAATGCTTTCCTATGGACGCTGGCGTGCTCTCACTGTGAAAATCCTGGGACCTGGGCGTATCTTAATATTTAATTATTAATGAGGCCGTTAGGGACTTTCATCAATAGATGGCACTATTTCCCTAGGTATGAAGACCTGAACTAGATCATTAATGACCTGGTTAAATAAATGAATTGACCTTTAATTCACCTATACTGGGGATATTTCAAATTACGTTAAATATCTGTCTTTGGTTATGTATATTCTTTAATTGAAACAGGGTTGGTTATATTAATCATCATGCAATATGTCTATATCTATATCCTGTATCAATCTAACCTGTATGATTAACTGATTGATACATTCATCTTTACAAAGAAAAATAGAATCTAATTATATTAGTATATCTATATTACCTTTTACCCCTAAATCAGTCAAGGATGCAGTTATAGACATTACTGTAGCAATCACACATTTAGTTTACATTTGTATATCATGCATGATTCCAATAGATTCATTTAAGTTCTAATATCCTGAAAATATGGAAGCGACCTCAGACTTTGTGTTCGTATGGCTGACAAACACTCTGGATTGCCTGTGATGTTTATGCACAAACAATTGCATAGTTTGTATACCCCTTTGAAGCTCTGTGAGTTTAAGTATCTCGGATTGTAAAGTCCCATTGAGTAATAAACCATTGTTCTCGTTACCCTTGTATACCTACAGCTCACAAATTAAACTGTAGATAAGTATTCCTCCTGTTTACTTCTTAAGGTTACAAAATACAAAGTTCCTTTGACCTGTGTTGAAACAGCATTACGTAATGTCCAGGCCAGTCTACCAGCATCCATATTGTTTTCTGGATATTAGAATTTCATACTGTTCTAAATAGCACAACAGTATTTATCGGATGAAATGGAGAATATTTGCAATATGTCTCTTACAAATAACACACTATTTGTAATTCCCTTTTTCATTATTTGCCCCTACTCTCTCACTGCTGCTCCTTATGAGAGACGTTATATGTGTATATTGAGATACATGCTACTAAGTAAAATGGTGATTATGGACTCGCCCATATAAGGACAAAGGAAACAAGACATCACTTCCGCATGACGAAACTGACGAATGCGGAAAACACCGCCGTGATCAATTTAGACGACAGAGAACATCAATCAACCAATTAGATCTCCACTGAGCATACAAAAGGAAAGCAGGAACACAGATGCCTACACCGATTGAGAAAGCCGACAGGGCGGAACGCGTCTCGGACTGTCTACAGGATTGAAGACTTTTAGCAATATTTTACCACTGTTGTTTTTTTATATTGTAAGTTTTTTTCTTAATACATTTTATTTTACTATACCTTCTTCTGTGGACGTAAGCATCCAGTGTTCCAGATATCTGCAAGCAGGGTTTGTGTCCCCTCAGTGACACACATGTTATTACACTCAGAGCCAGGTTTATAGGCTTTGATTAGGGTGAGCAGTTCTATTTATTTATTTCCACTCACCAACATTCTCAGACATAGTGCACCAGATTTTGTTTTTTATCTTTAAAGGAAAAAGCCCAGAAGTCATCATCTTAAGGTTCCATGTCACCTAAAATACGTCTGCCAAAGTGATCTGAGCCTGTCCTGTTGAGGCTCAGTACCATGTGAGTGGGTCCATATACATCTATTATATTATCACTCACTCAAAACGTACTACACCATCCTCTTTTATTCCCCCCCCCCCCAGGTTATCCACAAGTCCAGGGGGGGGTGAGTTATTCAACTCTGAGTGCTCCACCTCATTGACTGGTGTTAGTTTTTACACCATTCAGTCAACCATTGTATTTTATCCATTCTGCTACTTAATTGAATTATCACAGTGTTTTACAATCTGCACTATATTGTACTTTCTATATTTTTTGTATGTATCCACTTGACGTGCACGGTTCAATCAAGACCTGGAGGGGCAATCCCCAAATCCTCATAGTCCTCCACTTAAGGTATATTTATATCCAGGGGCGTACCTAGAGCATTTGGCACCCGGGGCGGATCCTGTGCTTAGCACCCCATCCCAAAAAAACCTGTAAAAAAATGTAAAGGTTCTCTTTTTTTTTTTTACAATTTGTTACAGGCAGACAGTCACATACAGTCACAGGCAGACAGTCACACATACACATTTCCTCCGTGCGGCCCCGTTTATCAGCTGTTTACAGTGTGAGCTGTACTGCCACAGCCCCCTCCAGCCAGGGCCGGTGCAAGGATTTTTGCCGCCCTAGGCAAAAGTAAAGTTTGCCCCCCCCCCATGTGACATCACAATGCCCCACCCATATGATTTGCCATGTTAACTAACGCCAGTGCTGCAGTGCCGCCGTGTTTACATTAAAAGGCCTGCAGGGACAGGCTATAGACACCAGAACCACTACATTAAGCTGAAGTGGTTCTGGGGACTATAGTGTTTCTTTAATGTGAGGTAAATTAGAGCTTAGTGCCACGAATAATATACTAGATTGCCTACTTACAACCAGATGAGGATGATGATGGGCTCTAGCTGCAGTCTGGCTTCACTGGTCTGGTGCAGAACAGTCTCTCTGCAGGCGGTTTGTAACTGTGGTCACAAAAATCAATGTTCTGGGAGAACGGGAAGCAGCTCCATTTTTTTGGGGTCCTTTACACAGCTCAAGGTCTGGGTCCCAGGGTCCACCTTCATGTTCCACCAATGAGTTTGTTCACAGGGGGTGGAGTGTGTAGGGGATATCCTGATATGTGTGTAAGGAATGCATTGTGTGAAATTGTGTTTGTATGTGTAAGGGCTGCAAGGTGTGTTTCTTTGTATGTATGGGATGCATTGAATGTGTGTAAGGGGTGCATTGAGTGTGTGTAATGAATGCATTGTGTGTTTCTGTGTGTGTAAGGGATGCATTGTGTGTAACGGTTGCATTGCTTGTGTATGTGTGTCTGTGTGTGTAATGCATTGTGTGTTTTTCTGTGTGCAAGGGGTGCATTGTGTGTATGTGATGAATGTCAATCTCTCCTCCCGCTCCAATTTCCTTCTCTTCCTCCCAATTTCTCTTTCTCACCCCCCCTCCTAATTTCTCTCCCCCCCTAATTTCTCTTTCCCCCCTCCTAATATCTCTTCCCCCCTCCTAATTTCAATTTCTCTTTCCCCCCTCCTAATATCTCTCCCTCCCTCCTAATTTCTCTTCCCCCTCCTAATTTCTCTCTCACCCCCTCTCTCCTTTCTCACCCCCTCCTTTCTCTTTCTCTCCCCCCCCTCCTTTCTCTTTCTCACCCCCCTTTCTCCTCTTTCTCACCCTCCCTCCTTCCTACCCCACTTTCTCCTCTTTCTCACCCCCCCCTTTCTCCTTCTCACCCCCCCTTTCTCCTCTTTCTCACCTCTCTTTCTCACCCCCTTCTCCTCTTTCTCACCCTCCCCTCCCTTTCTCCTCTTTTATGCCTCATACTTGCCTCTCTCTCTTTTCACCCCCCCCTCCGCCATACCTCATACTTGCTTGCTGTCTCTTCACCCCCCTCCTCTTTTTCACCCCTCTCCTTTTCACCCCCCTCTCCTCTTTTCACCCCCCTCTCTCCTTTTCACCCCCCTCCCCCCTACCTCCCTGTAGCGTGGCAGAGCCCTGTAGTGGGTACAGGGAGCTTTTGTTTCCTGTACTCGGCCGGACTAACAGGAAGTGAACACTCAGTGTGCATTTCCTGTTAGTCCGGCCGGGTACAGGAGACAGCTGCTCTCTGTACCCGTCGGACCATGCTGCAGTGAGGGAGCTGACAGGAGCGCTCCCTCCTGTCAGCCTCTCCTCAGGCTGCGCCCGGGCGGTGCGGTCCGCCCTCATGGACGCACCGCCCGGGCAAAGCTGCAGCCTCCTGAGGCTCTTCACAGAGCGCTCGGGCGGCTGCAGCATGGGGGGGGGGCGGGGGCTGGTCATGGCACCCCCCACCCGGCTGGCACCCGGGGCGGACCGCCCCCCCCGCCCCCCCCTTAGTACGCCACTGTTTATATCGTATACCAATTTTTGTCTTTGTGTTAAATTGTGGTTGTGCCACATCCTATCCGGTTTTGCGGATCAGTCTGGTGATGGCTTCTGGTATCCAGTACTCTTTTTACAATTCTTGTTTAGTTTTTCTTGATTTTTCTGGTTTTCTATTCCATGTCTGGTTTCCTTTAGGCTGGGTTTTTCTGGGTTCATTCCTGTATTCCGTCCCAGGAATTCCCAGTCTCCAGGGTTCCTTTAAATGTTTGTTTTATGTTGCCACCCCCGTTCCTTTTCCATGATTCCTTTTGTTTCAGTTGGAGCCTGCAGGCAGTTGCTCAAGCCTTCTGTCCTTTCTTGCAGGTAAGTGCTATATGTGTTTCTTATGGTTCTTTTAGCATACATTAGGCAGAGTAGGATCCCCATGATTTTCATATATAGTACTTAGTAATTTCTCCTCTTGTTGTTCCTATCATATCTTGTCTTCTTTTAGTTTGTATTCCCAGTCCATGTACAGTCCTGTCCTGCCCATGTTATGTCAATTGTTCCCTTATGTATTGTGTACATGTTCTTGGTTAAGCTTCCTATCCTTCTCTGGTTCTGGGTTCTACTAGTTCTGTCTTGTTTTCATTCTTGCTGCAGAGCCTCCATATTCAGCTCCTGGGAGGACTGCTTACTTCCTAGCTTCAAGTTCCTGAGATTCGCTGTAGCTGCATCAGTGTTCTGGTATGTGGCCGCACAAACACTGGTGCTCAACACCAGGAGGCGTGTGGTTACCCTGCACCAGGCCCTGATAAATCCACTTCCACGCTGAGACTCCCATCACATCAACAGGCAATCAGGGGTTCCGGTCACCGGACCGCCACCCCTGACAGGTTGGAATAAAGGGTAATCCACAATAGTATACAGAACTGCTATACACAGATTTCGCTATAAGCACTTTTTTGTGACACACACTCTCCCAAAAGAAGATTCTGGTTCTATTTTTGTAAGTAAATTCATTGACTTTATAAATATTAAATATGCATTCATACATTCAGATAACAGTTCGGTTATGTAAATTGTAGCCAATTAGAGTTTTATCTAATTTGTCTGAATTTTTTGGCCACTGAAAATTTAGCACAAACATCTTGAGATGTTTTCACCATAAATGTAATTACATTATTGTGTTTTTGTGCTGCTGTTCTTTAAAACACAGTTTATTCTTATTTTCAATGTGCCTCCTTTATACTTAACAGGACACTTACAACACGAAAATCCCTCCATCTTAAAGAGACACTATGGGCACCCAGACCACTTCATACAAATGAAGTGGTCTGGGTGCAGTGCTTCTGTCTTTTGAAGCCTGCAATGTAAAACGTTACTGTTTTCTAGGAATGGCTATGTTTACTTTGCATGTGTAATACGTCTCTAGTGACTGGCTTCCTGACAGCTGCTAGAGGTGCTTACTCAGCTACTGTTTTTCGGGTCTTTTATTAATTTGTGCTCCAAAAACTCACTATGACTTATTTTCGGGGGATGTCTTAATTTTTGGGGAAAAACTGTAGCATGCATGTGGAAGAAAGCAGATGTATGCTCGAGGTAATTCCCCCAAACATAGACCAGCTCACTAGAGCATGGAATCCTGCAAATCTATACTCAGGGAAATTTTCCCAATTATAGATTAATTTACTAGCTCAATTATAGGGCTTATATTACGGGCATCCTCCAAATATAAACTTGGGCTTATTTTCGGGGTATATATTTTATTTTCAGGAGGAAACGGTATAACCGATATATAAACTCAGTTATAGGTCAAATGCTGCTTGTATAGGTGTAGGATGGTGTTTTGCTTTTGCATGCACACACAATAGCATCCCAAAGCTTCCCTGTAGGGAACACATAAGTAATCATAAGTAATACTCATCTTTCAAACCCTCACATGGCACTAGGGAGCACCTAGATGGGTAAAAACAACATAAAGAGGTGAGAGCGCAAAGTGTTTATAGTTGCTTTCTGTTATGAATAGATAAGTAAGTTACCTATACAATATAAGAATAATATATCATAGTGTAGTATATCAAAATAAAACCCTTAAATAAAAGGTTTTTGGAAAGACTGGTAATATTTAGAGCCTATTATTAGTCAACTCTAGACTGTGCCAGCATCACATCAAACAAGATCTTTTGAATTTGCTTGCTTCAGTTTTTAGGTCCCAAGGAAAATTCCACCATCATGAAGAACCAAAATAATAACCTTAAAAGTAGCTTTATGGGGGCGTGGCCTAGCTCATGGCATGGACGGTCGCATGTGAATAGTGCTCCGATCCTAACAGCCCGGAAAGCGTTTTTCACCAGCAATAATTATTGACAACCCTGACTACAACTCCAGGAAAGATGTCCCAAGCAAGGTCCAAACAAAAACTCCCGGACAAGGGAGAAAAAAGCTCGTTCTTCGGAACCAGGCCGCAACAGCCTAAACAGGCCGCTTCGCACGAGAGTGACCAAGATGGCGACGGTGATGATACGATGCCACTCCACGCCGACCCGGTAGGGAACTTACCAGTCACACAAGAGATACTGCAGAAGTGCCTGGACGCGATGTCCAACAAACTCCTAGACAACCTAAACAAATCAATAGCAGAGATAAAGAAAGACCTGCGCGACTTAGGGGAGCGCACGGCTAGGGCGGAAAACAAAATGGACGAATTTGCGGAGGCCCACAACGATATGGCAGACCATGTCCAAAGGTTAGAACACCAACAACACCAACTCCAAGTGAAAATAATGGACATTGAAGACCGCTCGAGAAGGCAAACCATACGACTAAGGGGGATCCCTGAAGAAGTAAAGCACCCAGATTTGGCGGAATACTTAACAAGCCTCTTCCAAGCCCTGTCACCAGACTTACCTATAGACATGCTGCTTATCGATAGGGCTCACAGGGTGGCAAAACCTAAATTCCTACCGGCCGAAGCACCAAGGGATGTCCTAGCAAAATTACATTACTTTCGTATTAAGGAAGGAATCATGCAAGCTTCCAGAAAACGCAGAGATATGCCTGAAAAATACAAGTCCATACAACTCTACTCTGACTCTGCAAAAGCGCAGGGAATACAAAGACATCACAGAGACACTCAGAGCAAGACAGGTGCCATACCGGTGGGGTCACCTGGTTCACCTCCTGAACCAGAGAAACGGAACGGTAACCACCATCCTGTCCCCAGGCGAAGGCAGAAAAACCCTCAGGACCTGGGGGATAGCACTGCAGCAACAGCCGGAAAAAACACAAGCTACAAAGAGGCTGTCGCCTGAGTGGAAGAAGCAACGCAAGTGAACCAGGACGCCTGATGAAGACGATACACTGACGGGTCTGATTATAAATTTACATGCTTATGTACCATAGACTTTTAATGGTGTAGTTAATGGGGTAATTATATGACCAAGGAGCATACTTATTTGTTAAACTATGCACAGAGTTTATTGTTAATGCGAGGCTCTGCCCTGCTTAAGTTCTGTAGATTTCTCTGTCGAATTGGCGAAAATATGTAAATGCTGATTGCATTCGTTCACCTCCTAGTGGACATTCTAATACTAAACCAGAAGCAGCATAAGTTATAGATTCGATAATAGTAATTTAACGTCACCAAAGTTAAAAAACAAACAAAAAAAAACTGACATCGAAGGGACTGCTAGCTACGACAGTTAAAACACTCGGAGGCAGTACCAACGCTAGACGGGAGGAGCTATATGCTGTAGTTTGTTGAATTCTAATGAGCTCAAAGGTTAACAACAGGGAAAAGCTGGCTGCATAAGGGTGCCCCAGAAGGCTGTACATTAACTTGAGGGAGGCAGTTAAAAAGTATGGGCTATAGACTAAACGATTGCAACTGTGTACAATTACTAGTAATGGGATGGCATTGGCGACCCTGCTCTAGCCCCCGAGAGGCAGCAACAATAGCAGGGCGAGGGAAGTTATAAGTTAAGCGCTATCAAAAGTGACGAACGACACTATAGCTACAGGATATAAATGTAGAAATGCTAGCCGCGTCAGCAGACCTCCTAAGAGCAGCAGCAGGAAGGTTATATGTTATAGGTTATAAGTCTGACAGTTGAAACTTTGTCTTGATGTTACAAATGTCAATCTCAATGTATTAACATGCAATGTGGGTCAGCTTGGGAACTAGGGGTGCAGACTGGCCCTACACTTGAGATGACACCGAACCTGATGTATAGAGATAACACACACTAAAATACAAGACCCCACGCACAAAAAGCAGGAACGGGACACCATTAGGGTATAAATGATCTGACGTGTTCCTGGTTCCGAACCACACCTGACTCTATCGGTATCATATCTCTCATCACCAGTAACGAAAGGGCTAAGCCAAACGCTGACGTACGAAGTTAAAAATCATTCCACGACCCCCAGAGGTTATACGGAATAGTAACCACACCCAGTTATAGTCCATGCACCCAGTTACTCCCCCATGCCCCTTAACCCGCTATTCATTACCCTATCCGCCACAGTAAAATGACCCACGGGCAGCCTACAACCATGACCTCAAACAACCAACCTCTGAGCGAGTGGATCTCAAGCTCAGGGAGAAGCCAAATACACAGATTGGCCTCATGGACAATGCCAAATTAAAGAGCAATAACAATACAACCCCTGTGACAGACAGCTATTACCTACTGAAACCCCAATATGAAAGTATACTCTCATAATGTAAAAGGTCTAAACACACCGTATAAACACCACTGCCTCTTTAAGGACTTGAAACAAGAGCAAGCGGATATAATTTGCCTCCAGGAAACACATTTTAAAACACACTCAACTCTAAGGCCAGACTTATTCCCACACCAATACCACGCAACAACGGGACATAAATCCAAAGGAGTGACAATATTAATTAGCAACAAAGTTGCATTCACACACCACGACTCCTATATCGACCCTCTGGGCAGATACATAATATTAGTATGCACCATCAATAACACCTTGTATACTATAGTCTCAGTCTACGCACCGAATACAGACCAAAGGAATTTCCTCCACAAGTTGTTAGCTAAGATAACACAACTACAAAAAGGCATGTTGATCCTATGTGGTGACTTCAATCATATTACAGACCCAAAGCAAGATACCACAGCACAACTTAGCTCCAAAACAAGATCAAAACAAATCCAAGCGTGCACAACATATCAGAAACTACTAGATGAACATCAACTATACGATACGTGGAGAGTACTTCATCCACAAATAAAAGACTACACTTACTACTCAGCACCGCACAAAACGTACACACGTATAGACAGATTCCATATCCACAGACAACACCTAGACCAGTTACTCAACAGCAATATCAACACAATCAGTTGGTCGGATCATGCAGCTATAACACTAACGATTAAAGACCAATATGACTTCAAGCACAAGAGCCCATGGAGACTTAATGAATCCCTATTACACAACCCGATGGTCACTAAACATCTAGAGGAAGAAATCACACAATATTTCAACACGAACAATACAGAGCAAACTAAGATAGACACGGTATGGCAGGCGCACAAACCAGTCATTAGAGGCTTGCTGATCCAAACAGCAGCGAGGACTAAGCATGACACCCAGGCGCAATGGATAAAATGGAACACTCAACTGACAGACCTCACCACCAGAAACAAAACGTCCCCGACAGACTCACTGCAAACCCAAGTCAAGGATGTACAAGACAAAATTAAAGAATACACACTACAAAGAGTGAGCTATAATTTACATAGACTCAAACAACAACAATACACACAAGGCAACAAAGCGAGCAAATTACTGGCATCTAGACTCAAAAGCAGAGTAACCAATAGCAGGATACAATACATCATAGATCAGAATAACAAAAAACTAATTTCCCCAGTGGAGGTGAGTAACGCCTTCGCCTCCTACTACAAAGGGTTATATAACCTAGAGACCTCAGACCAATTAAAACAGAGTGATGAAGATATACATGCTTACCTAGCAAACACTCAATTACCGACACTATCACCCACCCAGATATCGGAATTAACGCCCCCCGTGACAACACATGAGGTAGAAGTTGTAATAAAAGCGCTGCCGAAAAACAAAGCACCAGGCCCTGACGGCTTCACAAATCTTTACTACCAAAAATTTCAACACATTTTATCACCTTACCTTGCGCAACTATTCAACTATGCCACTCAAACAGGTACACTCCCTCAGGAATTACTCATGGCACATGTTATCACCCTCCCCAAGCCAGGCAAACCACCAACTCACTGCCCCAACTTCCGTCCAATATCGCTCCTCAACACCGACGCCAAGCTATACGCCAAAGTCCATGCACAACGACTGAGTCGCATACTACCCCACCTGATACATACTGACCAAGTGGGCTTTGTAGCTGGAAGGCAGGGGTCAGACAACACACGTAAGGTACTGGACCTGGTACACAGTGTGAGGAGGGGGGGGATAGGGGGCCTTCTGGTGTCCCTAGACGCTGAGAAGGCCTTCGACCGACTCAGTTGGTCCTTTCTGCAGGCAGTGCTACACAAATTTTCGTTCCCACAACAATTCATTAATGTGATTAGAGCCCTATACAACCATCCTACAGCCAAAGTTGTGACAGCTGGATTCTGCTCAGACACCTTTAAGATCACGAATGGGACGAGACAAGGCTGCCCGCTGTCACCTATGCTATACGTCTTAGCATTAGAACCACTAGCAGCCAAGATTAGAGACGAAATCTCCATAAAAGGGGTCACGCTTGGAACTGAGGAATATAAATTAAGCATATTCGCTGACGACATCTTTTTGACACTGACAGAACCATTTATCTCACTGCCCAACCTTATGAAACACATAGAACAATATGGGAAATACTCCTATTACAAACTCAACTTAACCAAAACACAGGCAATGGGGATTAATATACACAAACAACAAATGGAAACACTAAAGGAGAAATTCCCCCTAGACTGGCGAACAGACTTCCTAAACTTCCTAGGCCTCAAAATCGTGAAAAATCCAGCAAACCTTTTCAAGCTCAACTACTTGAGTATTATATCGAACTTTAAGGACACTCTGAAAACTTGGGAAGGGAAATACATATCTTGGGTAGGTCGTATAACAGCAGTAAAAATGACACTCCTACCTAAACTCCAATATCTGTATAGAACCTTACAAATCCCACTGCCCAAAAGCTTCTTTCTCACGGCCCAAAACTTACTCCTTAGATTCGTGTGGCAAAACAAAAAAATTAGAATAGCCACAAAGAGAGGTAATCAAAGGTGGTCTAGGGTTCCCTGACATACAAACTTATTACAAAGCAGCAATCCTCCATACAATATCACAGCTCAAACCACGACCAGACCAACCACAATGGCTTGGGATAGAATCCCACTGGGCTTACCACTCCACAATTTACTCATACCTCTGGACCCCAAAACATTGCAGACCCACGACACACCACCTGCTCCCCACATCCCAATTACTACTCGAAATATGGGACTCAGTAAAGAACAGCATGACGGCCTACCAGCCAACACCCCTAGCGACCCCAATGGATGTAATGTCCAGGATAATACCCACACTAGATCAAAAAAGATGGTTAGAACACGATATCAACCACATTGAACAGCTATATGACGGGGGGGAAATCATGCAATTCCCGGCACTGCAAACCATGTACAACCTCCCCAGTCAGATGCTGTTTCCGTACCTGCAATTTAAGTCATGCCTAGAACACACCCGACCCCAAACACTACACGATGAACCACACCAGAAATTATCTACTTTTGAAAAAATCTGCACAAACACACTGCCCCCCAAAAAGGTGATATCACTGTGCTATAAAGCTTTGATACACTCCCAGACTAAAATAAAAATCACGTATAAACATGCTTGGCACAAAGAATTGAACCGAACAATTAGTGAGGAACATTGGACAAGAGCGTACTCATCACACAGAGGCATCACATCATGCACTAATCACTTAGAACTCCAAAGAAAAATTCTATATCGCTGGTACCTGGTACCAGATAGGATTCACAAAATATGGCCACAATCCTCCACAAATCAATGCTGGAGGTGCAAGCAACAGGTGGGGACGATGTTACACACATGGTGGACCTGTGATATCGTACAACCATTCTGGCGCAAGGTTCATTCAGCAAATAACGAACGCCAACATAGAACCCACGGTAGAGATGTTCCTCTTATATATACCACCAGAAAACTTAACTAGTGCTCAATGGGCAGCTACCTACCATATTTTAATATCAGCCGCAATGGTGATAGCTAGATTATGAAAATCACCTTCCGCACCGAACTTCAATACCCTCCTCAACCAAATCAACACTAACTGGCAATATGAATCAATGCTTGTACATCAAAGAGGCCTGAACAAATCAATGGCAAAAGCCAACTTGATTTGGAAAGAATATTGGGAGGCGAACAAAAGCTGTTCACACCTCACCAAACCCCGAAAAAATTCTCCCGATGCCCCAGCGATCACCGGTACACTCAGATAAGGTACCACAATGGTTTGAAACCCCACCATGGCCCAAAGCAAATAGGGCTAGCCCATACTCTCATACTCTCATGTTCACAAGACACTGCAAATAACACTACTCATAAGTGTATAAAGTCGAATGGATTTGAGGAGAAGGGGTAGGGAGACAAACACCAAATCACTAGTTGCAGGGGGTAGACTAGTCAAAACACAGGCATAACCCAGGAGAACAGAAGCTAACAACCAACAGGAAACAAGTCATGGGCCAATTAGGGTGCTACTGCTCAACAAGGTATAAAGGACCCTCTATGAATGATATAATACTGATGGCAACCCCTCTCCACTTTCCTCCCCCCCCCCCAACCATCCCACCACCCATAAGCAATACTAACATTTCAATGGATATGTAACGTTATTGACAATGCTGTATAATGTGTTTAACCTCCCACTCCCCCTCTTTATTCTGTACCCCATTCTTTTGTGAAAATAAAAATTGTCAAATTGAAAAAAAAAAAAAGTAGCTTTATGAATTCACATGAATAATATCAATCTACAGTAATAAAACAACTAGATAGGTAAAAGGATACTATTGCTTTATAAATACATGTTTGTTTTCCTAACACTATAGTGTTCCTTTAATGAAGTGATTTTGGTGTTTAGGTACTTCCCCTGCAGCCATGCAGGTGTAAATAGGACAATTTCTGAGAATTATTTCTAAATGAACATTTTGGCCTGCATTAGAATCCAGGGTCAATATTTGTCTTCTGACTTTTGACTGGTGTTGCATTACAGTTATCAAAGCAATTAAAAACCAAATTTAACTAATGTCTACTCTGCTGGTATCACCACCAACATCAGAAAACATAATTGTCTTAAAACTAGATCTAAACCATAATCTTATCATTAAACTCACTATGCTGAGCTGAATAGGTTAAAATTTAAAGCTTTATAGGAAAAAAAATAATGGGTGCTTCTGAGAGGATTTTCAGAGTCACGGAGTTGCAGAGAGCCAAGTGCATTTACAGGTATTTTCCACTGTCCTGATTTAGTTCAAATGTGGGACACCAAGGAACTCTTCCCAACAAGCATAATGTGAGCGTATCATTAGAGGTTGTATTATGTGTTTCTTAAAGCCTTTATGTTTATGGCCCATTAGTTTTGATATTGATAGAGATGGGAATGATGTCTACCAGGTTTAGGTCATTTATTTGATACATAACACGCACCATGACTTAGCTAAGAATCTGGCATTTTTTAAAGAGGTATGCTTCGTCTGGTCGAAAATCATTTCTCACTCTTCGTGAGGAATGGTACCATTATGGTAAGGCCCTTGAAAGAGCTTGTAGAAAACTCAACATGGCTTTATCCAAGTTAGTTGGGCTGATTGGTGGTTAGTTAATTCCTAATGCTGAGTTGAAGGTGACCAATTTTATGTTATGTTATGTTATGTCTATCTTCTGTCCGTACTCACACCTCTGATGCTTGCCTTCAAGATTTCTCGAGGGATGCACCGTTCCTGTGGAACTCGCTTCCCTCCTCAGTTAGATGCTCACCCAGTCTCCTCTCCTTTAAAAAAAATCGTTAAAAACCCACTTCTTCATAATAGCGTATCAATTAACCCCTTAATAGCTCCTAACTGATTCCTCTTCTGCAACTGTCATTAGTTTAATACTATCCTTCCTTTTTGTGTCATTTTACCCCACTCCCTCTAGCATGTAAGCTCATTGAGCAGGGCCCTCAACCCCTCTTTTCCTGTGTGTCCAACTTGTCTGGTTACAATTACATGTCTGTTTGTTCACCCATTGTAAAGCGCTGCGTAATTTGATGGCGCTATATAAATAACAATAATAATAATGTTAAGCAAAATTATGGTGTTCCCCTTAACCTCATTGACCTCGATACGTTTAGTTTGGAGATACCATCACATATCAAGATGGGGCAGGCTCTGGGGGGATGCAATGCCAGTCCCAATTAGTTTGGTCATCATTGCGGTGGTAGATATCCTGGCCAGCATAATGGAAACTTGCTGTTTTGTTGCCCAATGAAGGCTTCAGTTGGCCAAAGACTAAACAGCGAGATGCATGCCATTCAGGACTCATGGAATGTGTATGTGTCTGTTTGATAATCCCCTAGCTAACAGGCCATTTAATTTATTGTTAAAATATATGCTAATAAAGCTATTGCCCTATAAACAATATATATAGGCTGATATTTGGTTTAGGCAACAGTTTTTACATTTATAAACCAAGATAGTTGAAAATAAGGGTCAGCAGTCAAGAAATTGTCAGGATTACAGAATGATCCAGCACGTAGAATTGTGTAACACAGAGGACTGATAGGTAACGTATACCAAACCTTAGAATGGCCGGACTAACGTACCAAAGAATAGTCAGGAATAGCCGAGGTCAAGGGATACAGAAAGAGACACAACGATAAGGAAAAGCCAGGAGTCAGGGATGCCAGAAAACAGAGAAGTCAAAAACAATGCCAAAGTCAAATAACCAGAATAACCAAAATCAATAACGCGCTCTCGGACAACCACAAGGGAAACCACGACAGGGCACTGAGCAGGATGACAATTGGGCCTAAATACCCCTCCTCTAGATCTGATAGGCTGTAACTGGCCTTTGACCCCAAAGGCAGTTACCAGGTTCCCATCTGCATAATTGCTGCTCAGCATTAACCCTTCTGTGGATTTGGTTGCTGCTCGGCATAACTTTTCATGTGTGGACAGTAAATGCCATTAACCACATTTTTATAAGCGGATGAATACGTGACAGAAATAGAGCTGCATGACTGCTTGTCACCTGATAAGTTCTTTAAACTAAGGTATAACATTGTTGCTGCAAAAGGGGTAGAGGCTTACCAGACAGGCTGAACTTCAGTTGATAGAGGCTGTTGAACATTTTTGTCTAAGTTAATTTTAGGATATCACCATACCAAGCAAGACATTGCAAGATTAACAATTTAATTACTGTTTAGGTATAGTTTTTAGACAATAAAATTTTCTAGCTTTGATGATGTTACTGACAGAAAAAAAGATTTAAGAAATTCGGATTGCGATCACTTTGATTGATAACTGTCATACTTTACCAGCGGACAGTAAAAAAAAATATTGATTGGTTACCAACACCTAATTATTGTATGGCTTTTTCAACGTTTTTCCAAATGAAAACTCTCAAAATAAGAAAAAGATTTACCGCTTCTAAAAAGTTATATTTTACTTATATGATGACTGCAGAGGTTCATTGTACATTATTTTCTTATAACCAAGGAATCTCTTATGCAGCTGTTGTATATGCCTTGTTTCATTTGACATTGCCAGTAAAACATTGAGAGGATTATTGCTCTTGTATTTTCTGATGCAGTTTTTCTAACTGACTAAATATGAAAGTCTTTTGATCCTGACTTCTTCTTGAATCCAGTTTCCACTACTATGTAGATTGCTCCAAAACAGTGTTCCTGAACATTGATGTCTAACAAGTGGACTCCTCATGTTCCATGCAGCATTATGATGCATGAGGCAGTATTGTGTAATTTTTATGTGTTCCAGATGTTAGTTATGCTTGATGGAAAAATTTTAGGATGATTCATATGAAGGAAGAGTAATAAACTTTAATGGGTATTAAGAAGCACACAGTATTCCATGATGGTGAACAGGGAGAAGGGTTTTATTCAATACAATTAAGTGAACTGGAATTTGCCTTCCAAAATGTAGAATATAGTCACTGTTTAGTTATTTTTGTCTCAATTTTGGTCTCGTTACTATGGTAAACT
>OW240914.1:144759599-144821685 GCA_933207985.1 Pelobates cultripes | reverse complement strand
CCGTGCGGGCAGGGGAGGAAGAGAGGACCTGGGAGCTCACCCTGCAGCTCCTCTGGGTCCTTCTTGCGCGAGCACAGAGCGTTGCAGCGGTTACCATGGCAACGTTACTGCTCTTGCGAGAGTCAACTCTAGCCCTGGAGCTACGGGCTAGAGTTCACTCTCAACACTGTAAACCCCATGGATTCCTGGTGGTCGCAGTGGTGAGAGTGAACTCTAGCCCCATAAACACACTGCCCCCACACACACACCATACACATTCACACACTGCCCCCATACACACCATACACATTTACACACATTGCCTCACACACACACATACACTGCCCACCCATATACACACAGACCCCCATACACAGCCCCCCATACTAACATTGCCACACACATACACTGCCCACACACCCTACACATTCACACACTACACCCCCACACACACACTGAACCTTTCACACACATTGCACCACTGCTCCTATTCCCTACTACAGCCTCATATCCCAGCAGACCCCAGGTAAGTTGTCAAACTGTTCTTAAACGGTTTGACTACTTACTCTGGAGCAGTAGTGGTTATTGTGCATGGATTATTTCTTTAAATAATCTACAAGTGCCCCAGTAGCCAGCCAGCCAACCCACAGGCTGGCCAGTAGCCAGCCAGTTAGCCAGCCCACAGGCCAGTAGCCAGCCCACAGGCCTACAGCAAGCCACAGGCTTACAGCCAGCAAGCCACAGCCTGCCAGCCGCAGTCAGCAAGCCCACAGCCTGCGGCAGTAGCCAGCAAGCCCACAGCCTGCCAGCCGCAGCCAGCAAGCCCACAGACTGCCAGCCAGCAACAGTAATTAAGGTAAGAGGAGCCAACTTGGCTTAGGTATCAGCGAGCTATGTTGTGTTGCTATATTGTGAATAGGAACCAGAGTGTTGGAGAGACCACCCTCCAGGCCCCATTAGACTCTAGCCTCTGCTAGAAATCCCCTCCATGGCCCATTAGCCCTCAATTGTAGTTTCTACTGGGGCCTGGAGGCGACTGTTTCCAGCAGGGGATATCTAATGGGCGCTGAGATGGCCTCTGTTAGAAAGACCCCCTTCCAAGCCTTTTAGACTCCATTGTAGTCTCTAATGGGGCTTGGAGGGGATTCTTTCTAACACACCCTCTAAAGGACACTGAGATAGCCTCCGCTAGAAAGACCCCCCTCCATGGCCCATTAGCCCTCAATTGTAGTCTCTACTGGGGCCTCGAAGGGCTTATTGCCCTTTTGTTCCTTGTGTCTAAAGATTGTGTACGGTGTGGCTGGAGGCGGGACAAGGGTGGCGCTTGCTGCAGAGTATGGGTGGGGCCTGTAAGGGGGCCCTTGATTTATTTTGCCCGGGGGCCCTGAGGGTTCTCAGTCCGCCCCTGATATGTATATATATATAGCTAAATATACAGAATGCTTCAATAAATACTTTAAATGTCATCTTAGCTATCATGTTATAGATGTAGACGTAGATGGCAAACTGTGCCAAAACAATGCTATGAAAACCCATGCCGTCAGGATACTGCATTATGTTGTTTACCAGTGTTCTGTTTTGTAGTGAAGAATCCGACTCTATAGCAACAGCAAACAAACATTCATCTGAGAACTCTCAATAAAGGTAGCACAGACAGGTAGTACAATCAGGCCTCTTCACTAACCTACCCGGATAAGGGTCCAGGATATCCTCTTTAAACTTGGTTTATGAGCTGAATGTTTTACAAAACATAACATCTGCAACTGAAGAAATGCTTTCTTAAGTAAATGGGGCATGAAAGTAGATTTTAACATGTGTATAATTGCCTTGTAAAGTATATAGGCCTGTTGTTGATTAACCTTCTCTGGTACAAATTCCCCTAGAAATATCTAGAAAATGGATACTTACATTGAGCTACCATAATTCAAGGTTGATTGAAAATATTTTTTTCTTTGAAAGTATTATCAAAATACAATTAGTGGGAGTTATTTAATCTACAATGTAATGACAGAATTAAAGGGACACTCTAGGAACCCAGGCCACTTCCAATCATTGAAGTGGTCTGGGTACAGTGTCCCTGTCATGCAATGTAATAGTCCTACAATGTAAAACAGCCTCTAGTAACTGTCTACCAGACAGCCACTATAGGAGTTTACCGGACTACAGGTCCTTTAACTGACCATGAACATCCTCACGCCCTGCATGAGGACAATCAGAGTCAGTGAAATCAGGTCACGTTAAATACCATAACAAATTTACATAATTGTATAGATTGTGGTGCCTACAGGACCAAGCACCCTGTTGATAGAGAATTATAATTGCAATGAATTCCACAAATTACTTCAGCTCTAAACCTGCTCTCTGCTTCCCTGATTTCAGAGAAGGATTTTTTTTAACTTTCTCCTTTTTCCACAGGGTTTTAACCCAATTTACAGGAAATGACAAAACCCACAAATAGCGATTCTAAATAGGATGGTAATATGTCTATGTAGTACCTGTGTGGGTTTTGCCACTTCTTGTAAGTTAGGGTACCTGTGACAAAAGAAGAAAGCAAAACATTGTCTGATTCGGGGAGCCAGAAAGCAGGTTTACAGCTATAGTATTTTGTGGAATTCATTGCAATCATAATTCTATATTGACAGGGTAGAGGGGGCACCATAATCTGTAGGCACCATAATCTTTGCAATAATGTAAAATTGCTATAGTACTTAAAGTGAGCTTCTAAGGCCCATTAAATAAACAGCCTCATATACTTTTAGCAAAATAAATACAAAAAACATAACTACCATTCCAGTAACATACAATAAGTAAATACAAATTGTGTAGTAAACAACAAGAACAGCTATACTGATACCACAAATCACCACTAGCATCTGCAAAAAGCTTCAAAAGACTTCATAAATCAGGAATAATTCTCAGATGTAGAAATAGTATTGTCTCTATTCACTAACTCATGATTTGTTTGGATATGAGTAATACTGAAATCTTATACTGTTACTCTACTGTGGTAGCCAACAAAATTATCACATTCACTCTATGATAACCTAGATAAATATAACGATGTAAATATATGTCATATAGCAAACAAGTCTTTAATGATCGTATGTCAGAATAAAAATTCCCACTCATGTAATGATTGTAGGACTGCAACACTCAAATTGCTGTGTAAGCAGGACATTAGAGGCCAGAGTATAATCTTTCAGGGGTTATGGATATGGTCGCTAAAAGGTTAAATTTGACTTGGTATTGACATGTTCTTTACAGTCATGCACCTTGAACTACAAAAAGTGAGTAATGCCAAACTCTTTATGTTAAAGCGGCACTGTCATTCCGAACTTACCTTTCCTCAATCTCTAACTCTTCTACCCCTCTATCAGGATCTGTTCTTCTTTTCTTCCTGTCTTCTTTAGTTTTCTTTAAAATCATAAGACAAAGTAAGGACTCTTTGCCTTATGGAGGATTCCTCCGCTTGACCAGCTCTGACCAGCGAAGGAGCAAAGTGTGCTTCATTTCCGCTGGTCAGAGAAATTTTCCCATAATTCTCACCTTTCCTCTGTGTTCCCGCGATGCTTCCTGTCATTTTAGCTGAAACTGCCGAATTGCGTTCTAACTGAATGAGAACAGTATGTTCGTTTGTTTTAGAACGCAATTCGGCACTTTATTCGGATGAATGAAACTCCGATCCTATTCTTACTGTGGCTACATCTTGCAGCCGCTTAGTAGATAATTCCCTAATTCCCACGGTATCAGAGAGTTATCTACTAAAAGGCTGAAAGACCTAAATTGGTCTTTCAGCCATATTTACTAATACTAAGTAAAGATTACTTAGTCAGGGCCGGCGCCACCTGTAAGGCGACCTAGGCAGCCGCCTAGGGCGCAACTTAGCAGGGGGCGCCGGATCCCTGAACCCTGCGGCTCCTCATGCTGCACCGCCTGAGCGCTGTAGCAAGCCCCAGGCGGCGCGGCATTGCTGTGTGGAGGGCGGCCAGGTTTGTGACCGGCAGGAGGGAGGCGCAGAGCGCTCCCTCCTGCCGGTCTCTCAATGTAGCGTGGCCGGGCGGCGCGGAACGCGGGACAGGAACCTCTGTTTCCTGTACCCGGCCGCCGGCGGAATGATACAGCGTGCTCTCTACCTCTAGCACTTCCCTTTCCAGTCCGCCGGTACAGGAAACAGAGGTCTTGTCCCGCTGCCCGCCACACGCCACATAGGCAGGAGGGGAGGGGGCAAGGACCAATAGGGGAGTGGGGGGAAGTGGGAGGAGCAAGGACCATTATTAGGGGTGGGGGAGAAGGACCATTAGGGAGGGGGGGAATGGGAGGAGCAAGGACCATTAGGGGTGGGGGGAGGCGACCATTAGGGGTGGGGGGAGAAGGACCATTAGGAGGGGGGGGGAGTAAGGACCATTAGGGGAGGGGGGGAGTGGGAGGGAGTAAGGACCATGGGGAGTGGGGGGAGTAAGGACCCATTAGGGGAGGAGGGGGGAGTAAGGAATTTATTTAGGGGAGTGGGAGGGTAAGGGACCATTAGGGAGGGGGGGAGTAAGGACCATTAGGGGAGGAGGGGAGGGAGTATGACCATTAGGGAGGGGGGGAGGCGGACCATTAGGGGAGGGGGGAGTGGGGAGGGAGTAAGGACCATGGGAGGAGTGGGGAGTAAGGACCATTAGGGGAGGAGGGGGAGGGAGTAAGGACCATTAGGGAGGGGGGGGAGTAAGGACCATTAGGGAGGAGGGGAGGGAGTAAGGACCATTAGGGAGTGGGAGGGAGTAAGGACCATTAGGGATGGGGAGTAAGGACCATGTGGGGGGGAGTGGGGGGAGAAGGAAACACTGGGGAGGGGGGGGGAGAAGGACCACCAAAGGGGGGTAAGGAGGGAGGACCACTAAGGAGAGGGGAGGAGGGTAAGGACCACTAAGGGGGGGGGAGATTACCACTAAGGGGTGGGGGGAGGAGGGGAAGGTCTACTAAGGGGTTTGGGAGAGGGAGGACCACTAAGGGAAGGGATGGAGGACCACTAAGGGAGAGAGGGGGGAGTGAGAAGACCACCAAGGGGGGACTGCAGAGGGACAGGGGGCCAAGGGAGAGCACTAAGGGACAGAAGGGGTAGAACATGGAGGGACAGGAGGGAAGGGGAAATCAATAATTGACAGGAGGGGAGAGCACTATGAATTTTTTTTTTTTAAATAAAGAGCTGTTCCCCTCTCAGTCCCTATCCTACCCCACAAACCCTCTCTTTTACACTACACACAAACACAATGCATCCCCCCCCTACACACACAGAAACATACAATGCATTCCTACTCACACACAGACACACCCGAAACACACAATGCATCCCTTACGTTCACACAAACACTCATTCTCTTACACACAGAAACAAAATGCATCTCTTACACAATCAATGCACCCCTTACAGACACACACTGCATTCAATTACATACACAGAAACACACCTTGCACCCCTTACACACACAGAAACATACAATGCATTCCTTACGCGCAAACACACACTGCATCCCCTATAAACACACTACATCCCTTATACAAATTGGTATCCCTATACACTACATTCTATAAGAACACACACACATTGCATCCTCTACAATAACACATAAAACATCCCCTACACACATACACTACACTTCCTGTGAGAGAACTCATGGGTGGGCCATGTAGGTATTTATGGGTGGGCATTGTAGGCATACTCATGGTCAAGCCCTGGGGGCCCAGACCTTGAGCTGTGTAAGGGGCCCTAAAAAATGGAGCTGCTTCCTGTTCGTTAATTGTTGTGAGCACTGTTAAAAAACAGTCTCCAGACAGCCTCTTCTACACCAGACCTGTGGAGCCAGACTGAGCCCATCATCAGCCTCTTGTCCTCATCTGGTGGTAAGTAGGCAATCCAATATATTATTAGTGGCACTAATCTCACATTAAATGGATACTATAGTCACCAGAAGCACTACAGCATAATGTAGTGGTTCTGGTGTCTATAGCCTGTGCCTGTAGGCTTTTTAATGTAAACACACTGTCTTTTCAGATAAAAGACACTTTGTGAAGACTGGCGTTGGCCCATATGGGCGGGGCATTGTGATGTTACATGGTGGGCAGGACATGGGGGGGGGGGGGCGGCAAATTTTTATTTGCCTAGGGCGGCAAAAATCCTTGCACCGGCCCTGTACTTAGTATTAGTAAATAATATGCCCCTACTCGCTATAACCCTGAGTAGGGGCATGTCTGGTAAACAGTGAGCAGCCTGTGGCTGCTCACTGTAAAAAAAAAAATAAAAAAAAATATTGGCCCCCACCCCTAAACGATGGGTGGGGGCCCTAAAGTAAAATAAGGGGGGAGACCTATTGTCGTCGTCCCCGGCCCCCACCGTCATAATGATAATGGGGGGGGACCTACTGTCCTCCCCCCCCGCCCCCACCCCTGGGCGGCGGGTGGAGGCCAAATGATAATGAGGGGGGGGGACCTACTGTCCATCCCCACTCCGGCCCCCACCCCAGGGCGGCGGGTGGGGGCCATAAAGATAATGAGGGGGGGACCTACTGTCCACCCCCCCTCCGGCCCCCACCCCTGGGCGGCGGGTGGGGGCCATAAAGATAATGAGGGGGGGACCTACTGTCCTCCCCCCCCCGGCCCCCACCCCTGGGCGGCGGGTGGGGGCCCTAAGTCAATTCCCCCCACCCCCAACCCACCCAAATAAAAAGTCCTCTACCTACCCCCCTCACCCTAAAAAATAGTGAGGGGGGAATAAAATAACTAACCTGTAAAATAAAATTAAACTTACCATTCGACGTCTTCTTTTTTCTCAAAGAACTTTCCCACGCTGTGTAAAATGACACAGAGCACTGTGATTGGATGGATTTCAAGCCATCCAATCACAGTGCTCTGTGTCATTTTACACAGCGTGGGAAAATTCCTTGGAATTTTCCCACGCTGTGTAAAATGACAAAGAGCACTCTGATTGGTTTAAACCCACCAATCAGAGTGTTTTTAGCCTAATTGCAGGGCGGGGCAAGGCTTTATAAGCCTTCCCCCGCCCTGCGGAGGTCAGTCTGCGCGGAGTCCTCCATGGGTGAATATGGATTATTTTTTTGCGCTCAGGTTTTTTATTTTTCGTTGGGTTTTTTTTTTTGCGCTCGGGATTTTTATATTATTTTAAATTCGACGGTTATGATGGTTTTCTATTTGGCCTTTTTGGGGATGAAAAATGAAGATTTGAGAAGAAAGAAAACGTTGAATGGTAAGTTTAATTTAATTTTACAGGTTAGTTATTTTATTCCCCCCTCACCATTTTTTAGGGTGAGGGGGGTAGGTAGGGACTTTTTATTTGGGTGGGTGACTAGGGGCTTGTGGACCCCTAGTCACCTTGAGGGGGTGGGGGCCGGGGGGGGAGGACAGTAGGTCCCCCCCCCATTATCTTTATGGCTCCCACCTGCCGCCCAGGGGTGGGGGCCGGGGGAGTAGGTCCCCCCCATCGCTATCATTATGGACCCCACCCACCGCCCAGAGGTGGGGGCCGGAGGAGGGTGGACAGTAGGTCCCCCCCATCATTATCATTATGGCCCCCACCCGCCGCGCAGGGCCGGGGGGGGGAGGACAGTAGGTCCCCCCCCTCATTATCATTATGGCCCCCACCCGCCACCCAGGGGTAGGGGCCAGAGGGGGGTGGACAGTAGGTCCCCCCCCCTCATTATCATTATGGCCCCCACCCGCCGCGCAGGGGTGGGGGCCGGGGGGGGAGGACAGTAGGTCCCCCCCCTCATTATCATTATGGCCCCCACCCGCCACGCAGGGGTGGGGGCCGGGGGGGGGAAGACAGTAGGTCCCCCCCTCATTATCATTATGGCCCCCACCCGCCGCGCATTTATTTTAGGGCCCCCACCCGTCGTTTAGGGGTGGGGCCAATAGTTTATTTTTTGTTTTTTTACAGTGAGCAGCCACAGGCTGCTCACTGTTTACCAGATATGCCCCTACTCGCGGTTTAGCGAGTAGGGGCATGTGGGAGATTGTAATCTCCCTTATGATATTATAGGGGTCATATTGACCCCCATAGAGTGAGGGGGGACCTGAGGGGCTTATGAAGTGGTGGGGAGCTCTGCTCCCTGCCGCTTCTATCTTTACATATTACAAGGAGGGAGCTGCGTGCCGGTAGCTCCCTCCTTGTAATAAACTGAACAAACAAATGAACACTGATATTCAGTGTTTGTTTGTTCGGCTGATATTTCTATTCACTCATTCGTCTGTCTGATGAATGAATGAATAGATGAAATTCCCGTTCGCATGTCCAGGTGTTTCACTGGGCATGTGCGGGAATCTCACAGGGACTTCATCTACCCACACAAAGATGGCGGCGCCCTGAATAAAGATCAGGGCAGAAAATAAAGATTAAAAAATAGGTAATATGGGGAGCTTAGGGCCATTTAGGGGTGACTAGGGTGTCAGTTAGAGATAGTGGAGGCAGGAGGGGGGTTAAAAAAAACAAAACAGGATTCGGCATGACAGTGCCGCTTTAAGGGGACTAACTACATGTGGAATGGGAACTAGAAGAACAAAGTTATCTCAGTGATTTCACCTGACAATAGGAATACAGATTCCCAATTATAAACAAAGTTTTGTGTTTAGGCATGAAAATTGCCATTGATATTGACTACATATAACACTAACCTACCATTAGGCCTGATCCATGTGTTACTCTGTAAGATTTTTGTGGTTCCTGGCATTGGGCACATTCTGTGTTTTAGAATGCTTTTGTTCAAGATTCCCCTAGATCAGTTTGGAAGAACATATTGCAGAGTAGTGTGGGAGAATAGACCATAAAATAAAGAATATAAATAAATGTAAATTAGATATTTTTTACAGTCAAATACAATCAACACATTTTTTTCCAGAAAGGATACAGTTATATTTCTCAACATTTAAAATATAACTATTTCCTAACTCAATGTCACTCATTTTGTTGAAGTAGGTTGAATAAAAAACTGAATTTAGCAATCAAGGGATCAAACTGACATATGTGTCAAAGGTACTGCAGCTCTTAAAGTTTTTACATCTCATTGAGCAATCTCACCATCTATATTTGTTTCTTGTATAGCTGAAACAGAAAATAAGAGCATAAAATACATTAACATGCCTATCATAAGGAAGTGTTGTATTAAAAATCATTTTGCATTATAAATCAAGACACCGCTTCATTGTGGATGCCATTAAATCAGAAAAATACATGACTAGAAAAATAATTTACTGAATGATATACTAAATGCATGAATCATCTTTTTGTGCATGGGTGGCAAATGTGGAGCTATTGTCTGTCACTTATAACTCCCACACTCTACATTTATATCTTTCCATCTCTTCTATCTCTTCTATCAGCATCAAGACAGCCTACACGCATGCAAATGAGCAGGATCACAGTAATCTAACCACTTTGTATACAGAAACTAGATAGGCATCTATCTAAAATACAAAGGTACTTCCCAAAAAAGCTTCCAAAAAGATAAATCACAGCTCGTCAGAGTGGAGAAAAAAGTCTAGATACGGTCAAATTACGCCAGAAAATGTCATTGCATTTATAGTTTAATACTGTGCTTGTCAAAGTTTAAATGGGGCATATTTATTATTGCTACCAGCAGGGCCGGCCCAAGACATTGTGCAGCCTGGGTCCAAAGATGAAATTCTGCCCCCCACCCACTAAAACCACGCTCACCAAAACACACCCACATCCATTAATTTATGCAGTGTGTGTAATGAATGCAGTGTCTGTGTTTCTGTATTGTATGCAGTGTGTGTTGTGAATGCATGGTGTATATTTCTGTAGTGGATGCAGTGTCGGTTTGTGTAGTGAAAACAGTGTGTGTAGTGGATGCAATGTGTGTTTGTGTAGTAAATTCACTGTGTGTGTTTGTGTAGTGGGTGCAGAGTGTGTTTCTGTAATGGATGCAGTGTCTGTGTTTATGTAGTGGAGCAGTGTGTGTTTGTGTTGTGGATGCAGTGGATACAGTGTGTATTTGTGTACTGGTGTGTACTTGATGCAGTGTATGTGTGTTTGTGGACTGTGGGGAGAGAAGCAGTCTTTTTAAAATATATAATTATTCCCCCCTCCCCCCCCCCCCGTGTGCAGGGAGGGGGGGCACACAATATTCCCTGGTAGTCCTGTGGCACAGCAAATTGTCCTATGAAGAGGGGTCCAAGAGCTAATTTTTCATGTTCAACAGAATCAGCTCAGTGTGCCAAGCGGAGTGTTGCCATGGCAACCTGCAGCAATGCTCTTGCAGGAGCTGATCCTGTTGGGCATAGAAAATGAGCTCTGGGTCCCCTCTTCATAGGACAAGGCAGCAGGGCCCTGCAGAACTGCACAGGGCCGGACTGGGAATAAAAAGCAGCCTTGGAGAAATGTTATACCAGCCCATATATTAATTGTATCAGCTGTGACAGATAAAATGAAAGATGGAAAATTATTTAACCAACAAGAAGGCACGGACTCGCAGGACAAATATACAAAAGAGCTTCTTTATTCTCATTAGATGCAACATCTTACAGTTAGCGTTTCATCCCCATAACTTTGAAAAGTCCAATAATGGGAGTGAAACGGTGACTGAATGCTGCAGCATGTCTGGTTTAAATTAAAGGACTACTATAGGAACCCAGACCACTTCAGCTCAGTGAAGTGGTTTGGGTGCCAGGTCCATCTAGGGTTAACCCTGCAGCTGTAAACATAGTAGTTTCAGAGAAACTGCTATGTTTCACTGAGGGTTAATCCAGCCTCTAGTGGCTAGAAGACGCCAGCGTCCATAGGAAAGCATTGAGAAATGCTTTCCTATGGACTGATTGAATGCGCGCGCGCCTCTTGCCGCGCATGCGCATTCCGCGCTGACGTCGGCAGAGGGAGGGAGCCCGGCGCTGGAGAAAGGTAAGTGTTTAACCCCTTCAGCCAAGCAGGAGTGGGACCCTCAGGGTGGGGGGGGACCTAAAGCCCCTATACAGGGAGTGCAGAATTATTAGGCAAGTTGTATTTTTGAGGATTAATTTTAATATTGAACAACAACCATGTTCTCAATGAACCCAAAAAACTCATTAATATCAAAGCTGAATATTTTTGGAAGTAGTTTTTAGTTTGTTTTTAGTTATAGCTATGTTAGGGGGATATCTGTGTGTGCAGGTGACTATTACTGTGCATAATTATTAGGCAACTTAACAAAAAACAAATATATACCCATTTCAATTATTTATTATTACCAGTGAAACCAATATAACATCTCAACATTCACAAATATACATTTCTGACATTCAAAAACAAAACAAAAACAAATCAGTGACCAATATAGCCACCTTTCTTTGCAAGGACACTCAAAAGCCTGCCATCCATGGATTCTGTCAGTGTTTTGATCTGTTCACCATCAACATTGCGTGCAGCAGCAACCACAGCCTCCCAGACACTGTTCAGAGAGGTGTACTGTTTTCCCTCCTTTTAAATCTCACATTTGATGATGGACCACAGGTTCTCAATGGGGTTCAGATCATGTGAACAAGGAGGCCATGTCATTAGATTTTCTTCTTTTATACCCTTTCTTGCCAGCCACGCTGTGGAGTACTTGGACGCGTGTGATGGAGCATTGTCCTGCATGAAAATCATGTTTTTCTTGAAGGATGCAGACTTCTTCCTGTACCACTGCTTGAAGAAGGTGTCTTCCAGGAACTGGCAGTAGGACTGGGAGTTGAGCTTGACTCCATCCTCAACCCGAAAAGGCCCCACAAGCTCATCTTTGATGATACCAGCCCAAACCAGTACTCCACCTCCACCTTGCTGGCGTCTGAGTCGGACTGGAGCTCTCTGCCCTTTACCAATCCAGCCACGGGCCCATCCATCTGGCCCATCAAGACTCACTCTCATTTCATCAGTCCATAAAACCTTAGAAAAATCAGTCTTGAGATATTTCTTGGCCCAGTCTTGACGTTTCAGCTTGTGTGTCTTGTTCAGTGGTGGTCATCTTTCAGCCTTTCTTACCTTGGCCATGTCTCTGAGTATTGCACACCTTGTGCTTTTGGGCACTCCAGTGATGTTGCAGCTCTGAAATATGGCCAAACTGGTGGCAAGTGGCATCGTGGCAGCTGCACGCTTGACTTTTCTCAGTTCATGGGCAGTTATTTTGCGCCTTGGTTTTTCCACACGCTTCTTGCGACCCTGTTGACTATTTTGAATGAAACGCTTGATTGTTCGATGATCACGCTTCAGAAGCTTTGCAATTTTAAGAGTGCTGCATCCCTCTGCAAGATATCTCACTATTTTTGACTTTTCTGAGCCTGTCAAGTCCTTCTTTTGACCCATTTTGCCAAAGGAAAGGAAGTTGCCTAATAATTATGCACACCTGATATAGGGTGTTGATGTCATTAGACCACACCCCTTCTCATTACAGAGATGCACATCACCTAATATGCTTAATTGGTAGTAGGCTTTCGAGCCTATACAGCTTGGAGTAAGACAACATGCATAAAGAGGATGATGTGGTCAAAATACTCATTTGCCTAATAATTCTGCACTCCCTGTAATGCCAGGAAAACGAGTTTGTTTTCCTGGCACTATAGTGGTCCTTTAATGTTATTTTGTTTGGTCCTGAATCCTATGAGTGCACTCTGCGTTGGAGGAAGTTTGACACCAGGGTATGAAATATTGGGAGACAGGCAGGGCTAGCCACTAAACTAAGTGAATGACAATCTAGATTGCAAAATTTTGGCTAAAATAGTCAAGTTGTTACAATAGCTGGGTTGGAGAATTTTTCAAATCCACTATTTGGATTTAAATTATGCAGTTGAGATTTTCACTTCCTAAAACTACAAATTCAGTGAATAACCATTTGACGAATGTGAAACCCTTGTTACAAGTTATATATGTGTGTGTAATTTCCAAGTTTATTGTACATATATATATATATATATATATATATATATATATATATATATATATATATATATATATATATTCTGTTAATATGTGTGTATCATAATGATGTTTGTATCTGAATTGGCCGATAACGATATTGCCGAAAATACCGAATATTGGCCGATTATATAGGTAAAACCGATAATCGGTCAACAATAATAAATGAACGATTTAAAAATGTGTCCTTAATCTGCATCATTCTGTCCATCATCTTCAAGATCTACAATCTTTTTTCCAGGACAGCTTGTTCTATTCCTACTAGGATACCATTTCCGCCTTCTCACTGTGGAGTTTCTCCGACTATAGTCCCTTAATGAATCTTCTGGTTGCCAGCGGTTTGTGGCCCTTCTCTCTCTTGTTGAATGGACAGTATTTTCATGACCATAGCCTGTGGCTTGGCACTCTTGTTCCAGAGTTTCATGGGGTATCTCCTCCAAATCATCTCCTATTACATCATGAGCCTCTGGACTAGGTGTATTAGAGACTTCAGAAACATCATCATGCCAAACTCCATGCCAGATATCAGTGTCTGGTTGCATGAGTGGCCCTACCCACTTTGATAGGTTGTCTGTTTTACGTGGTCGAAGTTGATTTGTATGTCTCCGTGTGTAACATCCATCAGAGGTTAAAACGTTATAGTGCGCCGGCCCCAGAACTTCCTTTATCACTGCTTCTTTCCAACGATTCTCCTGATGATATACACGCATCCAAACAGAATCCCCTGTCTGGTAACAACGGCCTGCTTTTCCAACTTGCATCTTTGATTGTTGCTGGATGATCCTTGTTAAATCTCTGGTTTTAGTAGATCCAACTTTGGCCTGAGTTCACGGCTTAAGATAAGGCATGCTGGAGGTTGTCCAGTGGTTGGATGAGGTGTATTTCGATACTGCAGAAGGAACTCAGACAAATGATGTTCAGGTCTCTTTCCTTCTGCTTTCAGACTTCTCATAAAACCCTTTAACGTTTGAACAAAATGTTCTGCTTGACCATTAGTAGCAGGATAATACGGTGTTGTACGATGATGCTGAATACCGTTCTCCTTGAGAAAAGCTTGAAATTGTCCAGAAATAAACTGCGGTCCATTATTTGAAACAAGCACTCTGGACAAGCCAAGTGTTGCAAATAGTTTCTGTAATGCTTTAACAGTAGCTTCTGCAGTGGTCTGCAACATGAATAGAACTTCTGGCCATTTAGAATGTGCATCTACCACAATCAGATACATTTTATTTTCCACTTGTCCAGCAAAGTCTATGTGAATTCTCTGCTATGGTGATAGAGGCCAGGTCCAAGGTTGTACGGCACCATGTGGCAAGTCACGCTGTGCTTGTGCACAACCAGTGTAACCTGAAACATAACGGGCATTATCCTCATCAATGGTTGTCCACCATACGACCTCTTGCCTTCTGCTTCATGCGGACTATGCCAGGATGACCTGCATGTAAAATTTCAAGAATCTGTTGTTGTAACACAAAAGGAATAACCACCCTTTCTCCCCAGATTAAGCAGCCATCTCGAATTGATAACTCATGAACCTTTGTTTGGAATGACTGGAGATGTATTGGAGTCTTTAGTGGCCAACCCTTGCGTACAAAAACAAGTATTTCTCTCAGCAAAGAGCCCTTGGCTGTCTCCTGTGGAATTTCTCTGGCTGTTTTCACCTCACTAAAATATATTGTAGATCTTTTGTGGTGGTTAATTGTGAATCCATTTTCAATGGAAGTCTAGAGAATGTGTTAGAATGCAGTGCGTTTGGACGATATTGTATCTGATAATGGTAAGCCCCCAGAGTTAAGGCATACCTCTGAAGTCTTGCTGCTGTCATGATTGAAATACCTTTCTGTGGGTTAAAAATTGTCAATAAAGGTTTATGGTCCGTAAGCAGTGTGAAGGGTCGACCATATATCTAAATATGGAATTTCTTTACTGCCCATACTATTGCCAGAGCCTCTTTATCTATTTGAGAATAGTTTTTTTTCTGCAGCTGTGAGCAATCTAGAGGCAAAAGCCACTGGCCTGTCTGTCAGCCATGGAATGAGACAGGACTGCTCCCAGTCCGTAAGGTGATCACAAGCAATGGAAACAGGCTTTTCCAAGTCGTAGTGTACTAAAAGACGTGAACTACGAACTAGTTCTTTTGACTTATGGAAAGCTGAAGCACATTCTACTGTCCAGCGCCACTGTCGTTTACTCTCTAGAAGATGATGTAACGTGTACAGGACATGAGCTAAATTTGGCAAAAAACGGTAGTAATAATTTAACTTTACAAGATAGGACCTTAGTTGTGTCACATTTTGTGGAGCCGGAGCATCCTGTAATGCCTTGACCTTCTCATCTGTTGTATGTAGCCCATGTTTGTCAATTACATGAGCACAAAATTCAAGACGATCCTGCATGAATTGGCATTTATCCAAATTTACCTTCATTCCATATTCCATAAGTCTATGCAAAACTGCCTCTACATTCTGTTTATGTTCCTCCTCTGATTTACCCGTCACCAGCATGTCATCTAACAGGCACTGTGACCCAGGAATTCCAGCTAACAGCTTGTCCATTGTTCGCTGCCAGACAGCTGGTGCAGGTGAAATGCCAAAAACCATACAGTTATACCTGAATAGCCCCCGATGGGTATTTATTGTAAGTAGTGGTCGAGAATCTGGATTTACAGATAACTGTAGGTATGCATTTTTAAGGGGATAAGGGGATACTTATCTATTTTAAGCTGTGTGTTAAGAGCCATGCGGAAATCCCCACAAATCCGTATTTCCCCATTTCATTTTCTCACAGGAACAATGGGTGAAGCCCACTCACTATTGTGAACCCAGGAGATGAGATGATATTCACCTCCTCTAATCTCCTCAATTCTGCCTCCACTCCAGCTCTTAAAACAAAAGGCACACTTCTTGCTTTAAAAAATGTCAGTGTTGCTCCTTCCTTTAGTTCTAAGGAAACTTGTTGTCCCTTTACAGTCCCCAGTTGGCCATCAAACACTTGTGCATACTTTTCATGTAATTCCCTAATCCAGTCAAGTCTGGTCTGATTTTCATTCAACACATGACATGGATACTTATGCATTTGAGGCATCCCTAAAGCCCTTATCCACTCTCTACCAAAAAGTGGAGGTCTTCCATTCTTTAAGATATAGAGAGGTAGTTTCTTCTTACACTTGTTGAATGTAACTGTGACTGTCACACAACCCACTGGTATTAACAGCTCTTTAGAATGTTTGCAGTCTCACTGTGAATTATTGGCCTATGTATTTTAAGGCGTTTCCAGTCTGTCAAATAAATCACTGATACAGCTGCACCTGTGTCCAAATCCATAGTCAGTTCCTTTCCATTTACAACAACCTGAACTGTGAATGTAGCCAGATTAGAACCTTTTTTTATATATTTTTATATTTCGTACAGGAAATTGTTCATCCGAATCCTCAGAAGACTCCTGCATTTGTACTCTATAAGCATTCTTTGCTTTGTCTCTCAAGCGATTACTGCCTCTATCTGCTGTGGATTTACACACTCTTTGTAGGTGGCCCATTTTACCACAAGCATGACACTTGGCATCCTTGAATCTGCATGCAGTTGCAACATGTGTATCAGCTCCGCATCAATAACATTTGTAATGTGAATGTTCCTCTTTTGAATGTCTCATTCCCTGTGGTTCACTTGGTGCTCTAGCATCTAATTTTAAAACCTCTACCTCTGCCTCCTGTGTGTTGTACAGTCTGCTGTGTAATAGATTAGCATCCTTAGAGGCTTGTTCTATAATACTTGCCATGTTCATTGCCTTTTTAAATGTTAAATCTTCTTCTGTAAGCAGTCTCCTTAGCACTGTATCACTTACAATGCCCATTACAAACTGGTCTCGCAGAGCAGTGGGCAGGTAGTCCCCAAAACAGCAGGTGCTGGCGAGTTTCCGTAACGCAATGGCATATGCTGAAACTGATTCACCAGGTTCTTGTATTCTTTTATAGAATTTAAATCTCTCTGCTATCTCTAGTGGTTTTGGATAGAAATGGCCAGTTAACAGAGTAATCAGGCTTGCCAATGGCTTGCTGGCAGGTTTCTCTGGGTGTAAGAGGCTCCTTAGCGTATCATACGTTCTGGCTCCTATAACTGTTAGGAAAACAGCGACCTGTTTATTGTCAGGAATGTCATTAGCTGTGAAATATTGTCCAAGCCTTTCAACCCAAGAGGCCCATAAATCCGAGTCAGGATCAAAGTCCTTTATAGAGCCAATGGCTGCCATGTCAGTTAGGGTTCTACAGCCTCGTCGCCACTGTGATGTTTTGTACAAATAAGCCAATAATTCCTGTATAACGAAGTACTCACTTTATTAATACATTTATAACAGGATCTTCATATTGCTGCCTTGTTACACAGGGTTTCTGCAGCCACCATTTCAAATCCCTCGAACATTCCACCAACTGCCAACAGGAACAGGAAGTAAAGAACCAAAAAAAAAAAAAAGTGCATCATTCACAGCCAACAACAGCCCAACTGTCCAATGCCCATACATCACAATACATACACTCACACACTCACACACAGCCAACCACCCATACATCACATCTACACACTTACAATCATTAACAGACACTGGCACACTAACTCACTAATGCTGTATCCCATAGAAACACTGGCACACAATCACTAATGCATACATACTCACTGACATACACTGGCACACATACATACACACTAAGACCCATATAAACACACTGGCACACATTGATCCAGGCTGACACACACAGTGACCCATGCAAACACTGGTGCACACACAAACATACACTCATTAAAAAACACTGGCACACATTGATCCATGCTGACACACACATTGATCCATCCTGACACACGCAATCACCAATACCACACAACAACCAACACTGGCACAGTGATCCACACTGACACTACTCCTGAGCAACATTCACAGCTCACTGGGCTTGCTGCTCGCCAGTGGAAACACAGTAAAGTGCTAAGACAGGTGAGAGGGGACCTTCTATATAAGTAAATAGTCGACCCGGCTGATTTCTTAAAGCTACAGAAGTGGCAAAATGCTGCTCCTTTCAAAGTGCTGCCTTGAGCCGTTGCCCCACTGGGACCAATGGACGGGCCAGCCCTAGCTACCAGTGACTGTAACAGGTAAAATTATGCAATCATTCATTTTAAATGGACACTATAGGTACCAGAAGCAATGAAACTTAATGTAAATGTTAATGAAAATAGCCTGTCCATAGAGCCTAAGGAGTTTTCTGGAAAAAAAAGGCTGTGTTTACACTGCTGTCTGAAGCCACCTCTATAGGCTGTCATTTGGACAGCCACTAGACGGACTTCCTGAGTTTGATCCCGCAAAGACTGCAAAACTGACGTTCAGCATCTACACTCTCTGCATGATCATGGAGGCGCTAAAGTGATACTGATTGGTGCTGCATACTGATTTGCTATGAGTGCTGAGTAGTCTCCCAATGCTTCCTGGTGAGGAAGTGTGAGGCAGGGTTTTTTCTTTGGAGGGGTGGGTGGATATTTAAAGTATGACACTACAGAATTTGGAATACACGCTTGTATTCCTAATACTAAAGTGTTCCTTTAAGAATGTTCTAGTATGGGAGACAAAGCAAAATGTCTATATTACCTTGTTTATAGTAAGTGACAAAAGAAAGAGACACTGGCCCTGTCACAAGGACATAGAGTTAAGTCCCTTACCTACTCCTTGCCACCAGTTTCACCCTTGGCGTGCTCCATGCTATGCTGTGGCTGTCCATGCTTCCAGGATCTGAGTTCTGGCCTCACTCTCTGCAATAACTATGTGCTAGGATGAAGCTGTTCTGTAATATATTTATATATATTTATTTATTTTATATATACAATAAGTGGTAGCTTACCAGAAATATAATAATAATAGCCTGGGTGCTAATCCATTTGCGTCCAAAATATAGAAGAAATATTGATCCATGATGCACAATGTGATTTATTAAAAAAAGTTACATACAGCAAATAAATTTCAACCCTGCCGGGTCTTTTTCAAGATCACTGCATGTAAGAAAATCGTGTTTATATATCAAATACAAAATCAAACTTACCAATCATTGTGGGAACTCTGACTACCATCAACATGAGCCACCACTGGACCCCGGGGAAAGTCACCCTCCTGCACCTAAAAGGTAGGAAACAGGAGGGTGACTTAAATATTATGTGTGTGTGTGTGTGTGTTTGTATGAATGTGTCTGTGTCTATCTGTCTGTATGTATGTGTGTCTTGTGTGTGTGTCTGTGTCTATCTGTTTGTATGTATGTGTGCCTGTCTGTTTTTATGTATGTATGTGTCTTTGTGTGTCTGTCTGTATGTGTGTATGTGTGTGCCTGTCTGTCTGTATGTATGTATGTGTGCCTGTCTGTCTGTTTGTATGTATGTATGTGTGTCTTGTCTGTATGTATGTGTCTTTGTATGTATGTTTGTTGTGTGTGTGTGTGTGTGTGTGTCTGTCTGTCTGTATGTTTGTATGTGTGTGTGCCTGTCTGTTTTTATGTATGTGTCTCTGTATGTATGTGTGTCTTGTGTGTGTGTCTGTCTGTCTGTGTCTGGCTGTATGTATGTGTGCCTGTCTGTCTGTTTGTATGTATGTGTTTCTTGTCTGTATGTATGTGTGCCTGTCTGTCTCTTTGTATGTATGTGTCTTTTTATGTATGTGTCGTGTGTGTTTGTATGTGTCTGTATGTATCTCTCTGTATGTATGTGTGTGTGTCAGTCAGGGGGAGAGCTAGAGGCTATGCCACTGACTCCAGGCACCATCTAAATAAAGCTGTTATGGTGCCAGGTGGCCCCCGGAGGCACTCTAACCTTAAAGGTGTAAACTGTTCTCAAACGGTGTAACTCCAAAGTTGTCTCCAGCGGCAAGCTCCATGCTCGCCCAGGCGATAGCCGGCTTCTGAAATTTCACTTTCATGAAGTGCGGAGTGATGCCTTGCAAGGGTGCCACTGATTGCTGATGCTCTCAGCCAATCAGTGAAACCCATTCAAAAAACTGGCTTAGAAAAGGTATGTTTTCCTATCAGAAACATTGGATTGGCTAAGATGATCAATTTTGATAATGATCAGTTCTGATGATGTCAACCAAGGAGGTGGATCAAGCATGGGGACAGCACTGACGGACTTGCGCAGCGGTGGAATAAAGGTGAGTTTGATTACCTTCTAAGGGGGAAACCCACCTAAATGGTGATTCTAACACTATAGGGTCAGAAATACACATTTGTGCTCCTGACACTATGGTGTTCCTTTTATGAACCCAGTATTAAGGAATCTGATGGCATGATTTAAAAAATAATAATTGCCACTCACCTTTTCACAGACCAGTGGTTCTCATCATGTATACTTTACTGTACAGCTTGAATGACTGGTCATCTACCAGTAAGCAGAAGAATTTGTACCACACCTATTACGATATCACAGAATTCTTATGACCTATAATTGTGCACAATTATATTACAGATTTTTTTGACAGTATTGTGCTATGAATATTACTTAAACAAGGAGTACAACCACAAATACATATGAAAAGGTTTTTATTAGATGGGTCCACAGTAATTGGATGTCTCATTAAATATATCAATAAATCAGACAAAGACAAACATTGGCATATGAAAAATATAATGCAATAGCTACGAATTCTGGAATTACATATAAGCAAATGACTAGGTCGGGTATGCTTTTGTTTTTTGTATATAAAATTGTCTATGGGTTTTTATGATTTGGTATCTCATACAGCTATTCTGTATATTGGTATTCAGTAATTCATGTACCATGTAGGTTGCTTATATGTAATTCCAGAATTCGTAGCTATTGCATTATATTTTTCATATGACAATGTTTGTCACTCAAAAAATACTCACTGTTTTCCTGGATAAATTATACCACAAAATAAAACAAGATTTTGATTCAAATCTAATTACTTTGTGCTTAGAACTCGCCCAATTATCTACTAAAGTGTTAGATGAAGCTCAGGTGTTACAAAAAAATTCAAGAGGAAAATAATTTGCTTTCTACAAACAAAATATTGGAAGAAATTATTACTACTCTAGAAAAAAAGCCTGGAAGATGGTTCAAGAAGGAAGAATATAAAAATAAGAGGAGTTCCATAGTCAGTCACGCATGATCAACTTGTTCAATATCATCTCACCCTTTAAAAGAATATCCTTTTGAAAGATTTAATTGTTTATATAAACTAAAAAACATAATCTCAACTTTTTCTAGAGACATTATTGTCAGATTCTCAAATGGCTTTATTAAAAATTTTGTTATGTAAGCCGCACAGAAGACATCTCTTTCAAAATCACAATACAAAGACATTAAGTTATTTCCTAATTTATCATCTGCTACGCGTCAAACCAGAAGAAAATTTAGTGACCTAACAGCAACCTGAGTCTTACTGTTTCCTGTTTCGGCAAGAGAAATTATTCAGACATGGAAATTTAATTAATGTTTTTTTTCCCTTTTCTTCTCTCTTCACCGATATATGTTATATTGATAGTTTAGTTGAAGATGTTTGTATGATTAACTAAATTAATTTAAAATAAGAACAAACAATGAATTTACTCTATTTTACTTTAATTTACCAATACAAATAACACTTGATATTTATGATTTATGGAATTTGTTATATTTATGCACTTTAATACATATATATATTTGTTTCTCTTTTTTCTTGTTCTTTTGATACCATTTAATTTTTTGTGATATGCGTTATTACAATTTACTAATTATAGCCAAAGTAAAGATAAGCATAACTAATTATTTAATTCATTTATGGAACCTAATATTTATGATTTTAAGGTCTAGTAATACACTTGCATTGTTGATGTGTAGATATACGGAATTATAAATGTAAACTGAATTTATGTACAGTTATGCACTTTTATACTTTAAAATGTATTTATTTATCTTTTTTATAATTTTGTTTTCCAAGTCAATTTATATTCTCACCTTTATGTTGGATATAATTTTACATTCAGCATTTTGTATGGTAACTATAAAATACACTTTTGATATAGTTTTATTAGTTTCTATTTGTTTTATGTATGTGTTTATTAATGTTTGTTGCTGTGAAAATATATATGTGAAAACACAGTTAGGGAAAAATGTTTAAATTATGAGTAAAGATGCTCTTTAATTTTCTTTGATATTTGTTTTTTTATTTTTTTATTCTTTGTTTGTACGCAACTCATATGCGAGAAAACCTTGTGAAGAAATACATTTCAAGTAACAAGATTTGGACAAAAATATAGTTGTAGACATCTAAACATAATGTCCTGAAAAAGTAAACCGAGTTTTTATATTTTATACTATTGTAGTACAGCGGGGTGATCAGTCATGTGATCCTCAGTGATTGGCCGTGTGTATGTGAAGCGTAGAGTGATTGACACAGTGTGTTGGTTAGTATATGGGTTCAGAATGAACATTGTAGAGTGCGCTATTGCGGGTTAAGGTCAGTGTGAGTGTCAAATTCTGTGTGCTAAATCTAAATGGGGGTAGAAGTGAGGGACACATTAGAGAACATAACAACAAGTTGAATAACAAGCCCCATATGGGAAAATAGTTTGTTAGAGAAATCTAGCTAGATATAGCCCACACACGGAGGACAATGGTCCGTAACAAAAAGATGTCAGTACCACGGACGCAATTAACAAACTCCCCGCGGCGAAATACGGGACCGATGGATGATTTCATCGCAACGCCGGTGGAGCTGCGTGGCTCTCTCCCCGTCGACAAAATGGCGCCGCCCAATCCAGGCTTGGAGAGCATGGGGGATTCCCTTCCAGGAGGTGACCACACAGGAGCTCTAACCCAAATTAGGGCAGAGCTCACACAGATCTCCCAGCGGATGCTATCTAAAGCAGACAAGGACACCCTGGTGCAGGAGCTACGTGCGGCCTTCAGAGAGGAAGTGGCTGGCCTGCGCACCGACCTGAACACGCTGGAACAGAGGGTGGAGGAGGTGGAGACGGCGGTCCTCGGCTGCGAACAGCAACACAGGGCATCTGAGATAGCGGTGACAAGACAGGGCAATATGCTGATTACCCTCTGCAGGCAAGTAGAGGACTTAGAAAATAGAAGCAGGCGCAACAATATCTGCATACACAGCCTGCCTGAAGGAGACTTTGATTCTTTACAGGTCACGCTGGCTGAATAATTTAAGCAGATTTTAGGGATGGACGCCCCAGAGGACATCAGGCTTGAACGCGCACACAGGGCGCAGGGACCACCGAGACAAGACGGCAGCCCTAGGGATGTGATATGTTGTTTCCACCTATTCAACCTAAAGGAAAAAATCATGCCCGCCGCCAGAGGAACGCCTGCCATCTTGTTCCGCAGTACGGAGGTGACGCTATTTCAAGACCTCTCTAGCCTGACACTCAACGCCAGAAGAGCTCTATGCCCTGTAACCAGCGCCTTAAGGGAATGGAGGATCTCATACCGCTGGGGGTTCCCATTCAGCATACAAGCCAAGCAAGGTAATACATGGGTGACAGCGCGTTGGCCTGAAAAGATACCCAAGCTTCTGAGAACCCTCAATCTACCGATGATCCAGGTCTGGAATTGGATCCTAGAAGAGGCGATAACATCGAGACGGGATCCCCTGGCTCCTCTACGAAGCAATGACACCCCGGCTGGAGGGAGTGCACTGCCACGCAGGGGGGGGGGGCAGATGCGAAGAATAACACAGCATAAAGCCACGTCAGAGTGAGAGGTGACCGGTGAGCTACTATTCACAGGGGACATATGGGCCAAACTTTGATACAGGGGACAGCTTGGCACATCGGGCATAACCTTGGGGTGGGAGAGGGAGAAGGGAGTACATGGGTAGGGACTATGGGAGCAAAGTATGATGTCAGAGCAACAGTGCCGGATGGCGTAAGGTTCCCCCTGCTACCACTGAAAACACGTAGATAACTGTATCCTGAGCTTCTTGACCACTGGCCCATTCCCCTGTACGAGAGGAAATATCAAGGGACTGGAACATCCGATGATGCCACACAAGGGAGGGTGCTTATTGTGCGCTGGGGAGGGGAACGGGTACAAGGAATAGACATGCAACCCATTTCTTGCTTATGGGAAGGAAGATCTGCCCACCTACCAGGGACACACCTGAATAGGGGACATGTAGCCACAATGTTCTTTCCGAACCAGCCACAGGCCTTAGAGAAACGGCGAATAGAGACAACCCTACCAGCACACACCATAGCATAATACAGCAGGCCGAACCAATACCTAAACTAGAGGGCACTACAATGGGGGGCTCATCGGAAAGGTGTGTAATGGGGAAGCTATGGGAGGGGGTGGGGAGGATGGTAGGAAGTGAGAGGGAAGGGCAGGGGAGAGCAGTGGGGGGGATAAAAAACAAAACAATTAGCATATTAAGAACAATCAGAGCCCTCCCTTGGATAGCCTATGACGGCCCCCGGTAGGAATAGCTGACCACCCCAAGGGGCTTCCGGCCCTCTCAACCGACGTCAATCTAAATACTATGACTGACACTACAGCCTACTATGCAGTTCAGGATACCTTCTGCCTCCTGTACCACACTAGCCATCCTGGCCTGGGGGAAGAGGAAGAGGAACATATAGCTCACTCACATACTACATTACCACAGACACATTCTGACTTGGGACCATAAAACCCAACTGAGCTCTTCACGCAGGTGGACCACACAATCTCTGCACCTGGTCCTGTGCAGGTGCGGTCTAGGTCAGGCACCCCCTAGACGGACGCCTATAATGAACTGGTGAGGGGGAGGCTAACACTTCACAGAGTGCACCACACAACGCCCCCGCCATAGGTGTCAAGTCATAGAGGACCCCACAGGTGGGATCCTCCTCAAACCCTATATTTAGGGACCTTTACCCCACTTCTGTAACCTCCTTACCCAGCCCCCCACCTTCTCCCACATGCACCCCTGATCCCCACTCCTCCAAAACAGAGGGCTCGGATCCTCTGGCCCTCTTCCCAGTACAGCTGTCCTTACAACCCACCTCTCCTGGCCGCCAGCAATGGGCTCGGGGTTTGCCCCCGTGCCTCTCCGGTTCTGGTCGAATAATATATGGGGCCTCAACACGCCTGAACGGAGGTCGCACCTGCTGCGCACCCTATGGATGGAGAGAGTGTGCATCGCATTCCTGCAGGAGACCCACTTTCGGGGGGATACGAGCCCACCTATGCGGGATTCGAGATACCCCCATGGATTCTACGCAAACCACCTGACAACCAAAAGTCGCCATACTGCTAGCAAACACAGTACCGTTCGAGTGCACGGGAAAGATGGCTGACACCATGGGATTTTTTCTTTTTCTTAAAGGCACCATAGCAGGCAACACATACATGCTAGCAAGCATCTATGCCCCTAACACCCGCCAGCACAGATTTCTTAAGAAAACACTGAATAATTTAGAACAATTCCGAGAGGGATTACTACTGGTGGTGGGAGACCTGAACGTAGCGCTTGAACCAAGAATGGATACCTCAGCTCTTACCCACGCCGTAGCCTGCAAGACATCAAAGAGACCCTCAGCGGATCAGGCATGGTGGACTGTTGGAAAGCACTACACCCGAGCGATAGAGACTATACCTATTACTCCACAGTCCACAAACGATACAGCAGACTGGACTATATCCTCATGGCACAGGAGCACTTATTTCTGCTCATCTTGGCTCAGTATGACCACCACTCCTTGTTGATGAGCATTGAATGCCCCTTACACTGACCCAGAGAACGCCACTCAAGGATGAACGAGATCCGCTCGGCTCTGATCACATTTTTCGAAGAAAACGAGGACCAGGACATGCCGGCCCTAACTCTATGGGAAGCACACAAGTGCATAGCACATCAAAATGTGTACTCAACGTAAGAAGGAACAACGACAGCGCATGGATGAGCTCACCCAATGGATCTCGGACCTAGAAGAGGCCCATAAGTCCACACAATCCGATGAAGATTACAAGACTCTACTAGAAAGCCAGGAAGAATCTCCGCGATATCCTACATCAGAAATTACAACACACTATACGAAAGTCTCATCGATTTTTCTATGAATGCTCAAATAAATGCAGCCGCCTCTTTGCCCGGATGCTTCAAAAGAAGCGAGGTATGTGCCACATCACCAAACTTAAAACCAAAGATCAGACGACAACCCAAATCCCGGACAAGATTATTGAATCATTTCGGGAATACTACGACACCCTATACAACTTGCCCACCGAGATCCCCCCCTGACTCAACTCAACGCAGGGAACAGCAGATCTCGGAATACCTACAAGAACACATCACCAAAACGCTGAGTCAAGACGCAGCAGCGGAATTAGAGGCTCCCATTTCGATAGAAGAACTCCAGGCAGCGCTGAAGGGCTCCAAGCTCACTAAAGCCCCGGGCCCGGAAGGGCTGCCCATCAAATACATCAAGGAATTTGGAGATGTGCTGCTCCCCAAACTGTTAACAGGCTTAAACTCCCTCCTAGAGGGGGGAGTGTTCCCAAAAGATTTTCTAATGGCAACGATAGCGGTTCTCCCAAAGGAAGGTAAAGGCCCGACCAGCTGCGCCAGCTATAGACCGATATCACTACTAAACGCTGATCTAAAGCTCTTCATGAAGTTACTGGCCATCTGCGTTCTCCCAGAACTGGTGGATCCTGATCAAGTGGGCTTCATCCCCGGACGAGAAGCAAGAGACAACACCATACGTGCTCTCAACGTCATCCATGCGGCCAGAAGTTCGGCCCAGGAGCTCATTTTGCTCTCCACCGACGCAAAAAAAGCTTTTGACCGGGTGGATACCTGATGGCAACGTTACAGGCGATGGGTTTCGGCTCCCTAATGATGACCTGGATATCTTCGCTATACACGATCCCAACAGCAAGAATACGATTCAATGGGGCCCTCTCCACACCAGTCCACATACATAACGGAACGAGACAGGGTTGCCCACTCTCCCCCCTCCTGTTTGCCCTCTCCCTGGAACCGTTCCTGGGGGCGGTCAGACGGGATGGGGGAATAGAGGGGTTTGGACTACAGGGGACAACACACAAGGTGGCCACATATGCGGATGATATGCTATTCTTCATCAGCAACCCCCTGGTCTCCCTGCTGAACCTACTGAGAGCCTTTGCAGAACATGGGCGGATATACAACATGAAACTGAACACAGAAAAGTCAGAAGCCATGCCCATATCAATGGCGGAAATGAGTGTTCCCCACCTGAGATCCCAGTTTGCATTTACCTGGTACCAAACAAAGCTCAAATACCTTGGGATCTGGCTCACCGCAGACCTGTTGCAACTCTACGCCCACAACTTCTCTCCAATGATGCTCACGCTTAAAAACGATCTGGCACGTTGGTCTAGCCTGTGCGTCTTGTGGTTCGGCAGGATGAATGCAATTAAGATGAACCTACTCCCTCGCCTGCTTTACCTTTTACAAACCATCCCGATAAGCATACCTTCAATATTCTTTCAACTCATGGATACCACCATCTCAGGATTCATATGGCAGTCCAGAGCCCCTAGAATCAAGAGAGCACCACTGTGCCAGCCAAAGGACCAGGGGGGAGTGGAACTCTCTATTGACATATTATAGAGCTACGCACTTACACCAAAATGGATACATATGGAGCGAGCTCAGGCAGAGGGACTCATCCATTCATCGGGGCAACGCTGAAGATCTGGTGCCCCATCAGCACCAAACTCTCCTTAACCACAACACCAGGACCACTGACCCCAATTACTTACAATCCCGAAGTGGCAGGAGGTCTCGTCACAGGACATTAAGATGTTCGGGGGATTAGACCAGCAACACATGCAGCAGTGTTGGGCAGCAGATGCGCTGAAACCGCTACCAGAACTCATACCGGACACCCCCCCGACAGGCCTGGAAAGACTTTGTTATTTCCAGATTAAAGCATACTACATGTCTCATAATGGACGGCGCTTGTTCCACAGACCGCTAACACAGTTTGAGGAACTCTGTAGAGCTCGAACGCACATAACCAGAGGCATCTCCATGATATACGCACTACTCCAAGCCACAGCTCGACCCAAACCAGGAAGATATATGACACGCTCGGAGGAAGCTACCGGCGTCACACTCACGGAGACACAGACGCATCCCCTCCGACCCTCTCCCGTCTTCCGACCCTGGTCATGCCCCCACCTCCTTCTCCCCACCCTCCCCCCTTTTTTTCCCCCTTCAGCCAACAAATGCAAAATGGACCTGTGCACCTGCATGGTAACAGTGGCCAAGAGAATGCTCATGGGCCCCCAAACCACAGTTGACAACGAGAACGGCCCCCAAACACACAAACACACAAATGGGTACCTACAAGCTAGTGAGGAGAGGCACAACAGGTCCCATTGCCACCACAACCTACATGGAACCAATTGATGCCACAGACCTGTTACATAAGAGATAGACAGTCCACCTGGGACAGAGGGCATGGCCAGCCAGCCACGACTATGAAGCACTACTTGCCGGTGTTCTTGGACCAGGGACTCTCTCTGGGGACATAGAAGGTTGAGTAGGGGGATGCTTTTGCACACGCATATGACCCCCTAGATCCAAATGATAACAGTGGGAGATTCCCTAGTAAAGGGATACTTACAGAGGTCGCACAGACTCAGGGCGGAAAGCCTATTAAACAACCAGTTGAAACACAGCCTCACACTTCCAGCTATAATGAACCAACAAGTTACTAGCAATAACTCATACACAATAGCACAGTTGAGACTAGATCTCCACCACTAGACCTAATGTTCCGCTGTTCAATGCAAAGCTTGAAATGTAAATCCAGGAAGTTGTTTCTACGTTCTGCTGTGACCCCATGTCAAAACTGTTTTCAATCCTCAACTTTAAAAAAAATGAAAATAAAGATTGCCAAAAAAAAGAGGTGTTTTGCACTGTCATCTGCAATTATGCCAACTGGACCACCAGGAGCCATGGGTGATTTTGGTATCCGAATGTGTGCATCCAGCCCCAACACTTTGGCCTGCTACCCCAAAAGATATTTCTCAATCCTTTGTTGATTATTGCCACTTCTGAAGAAATAGACAACTTTCGGAGAGTTTAGACCTACCTAAGATTTCACTAGAAAAACGTAATAAACTAAATGCCCCTTTTAGAATTTCAGAAACTATTAATACAATTAAAAATCTAAAAACGACTAAAGCTCCAGGCCCAGATGGCTTTACAGCTATATTCTATTTAAAAAAAATATTGTTAATATCATAGCCCCCTGCAAAACAATTTCGGAAATTTCTAATAATAAAACATACCCTGGTGAAATGCTGATTGCTTCTATAATTCTGATGCCTAAGCCAGGGAAAGAGTCAACTTTTACGGTTAACTACAGAGTACAGACCAATTTTTCTAATCAATCGAGATTTTTAATTTTTTTCACAAATTCTCTCTGATAGATTAAAACTGGCTATTTTGGATCTAATTGGGATTGATCAATCAGGTTTTGTCAAGGGGAGAAGCACTATTGATAATATTCAAAGGATTCTTAATTAAACATTTTTAATTAATTCTTCTAAATCTAGCTCCATTATTCTTGCCTTACATGCCGATAAGGCATTCGATACGGTTAACTGGAGATTTCTGGATTCTATAATAGAAAAATTCGGCATACTTTTAAAGATAAAATTATGATGATATATTTAAACACAGGTGCAAAAATCATTTTTGGAATCAATGTTATTTCCAATTAAGAACAGAACTAGACAAGGAGGCCTGTTGGCTCCTTTACTAACCTTTAGTGATGTTTTTTTTTTTTTTTTTAAACACAGTGATTCAGGGTTTGAACAAGTGTAAAATATCTTTATTTGGTGATGTGCTTCTGACCTTGACAAACCCTTTGATTTCCAATGTTCTGAATGTTCTAGAACTTTTTGGTAAATTTTCAAACTATAATTAATATAAGTATTAATATTTTTTAAAATTAAAATTCAGATTTTAGCATCAAATGTAACACTAAACGAAATCGATGCTCTCAGATATTATTATCATGTTGATTGGAAAAGAGAATACATTGACTATCTAGAAATTAAGGTCTCTTTTAATATACCTAGTTTCTTGCAACATAATTATGAAGAACTATATAAAATATTCCAAAAACAACAAACTCATTAGAGAAAAATTGAGACTTCAAGTTTGGGGCATTTGAATATAATGAAAGCCTACTTAATACCTAAACTACACGGAACAAAATTATAAACGCAACACTTTTGTTTTTGCATCCATTTTTCATGAGCTGAACTCAAAGATCAAAACCTTTTTGTATGTACACAAAAGCCCTATTTCTCTCAAATATTGTTCACAAATCTGTCTAAATCTGTGTTAGTGAACACTTCTCCGCTAAGGTAAACTAGGTACACATTAGCAGAGGCTTGTGAAGGCCTTTTCTCCATGCATCAGGAGTTGAGCTCAGTTTGAACAATGAAAGAGAATACTCTGCACTCCAACCCTCTCTCAAATGGATAATTCTGTTGATCCTCCTGACAGCCATGCTTTAGATTTTGATTTATGTTCTTCCAAAGCTAAAATCAAAGATTCCATCTAGTGCTTTTTTATGGCTCAACTGTATTTTTAATTTTTATGTTATTTTAAGTGATTTCCCTATCCACATTTGTTTGCAGGGCACTTATCCTACTCTTACCCCCATTTTACCTGCTTTCGCAGCTCTCTAGCTCTTTCCAGGAGTTTTTTAGAGGCATTTTTGTGGCCAAAAGTTCGGGTCCCCATTGACTTCAATGGGGTTCTGGTTTGGGGTCAAGTTCGGGGTCAGGTTCGAGCCCAAACCCGGACTTTTTTTCAAAGTTCGAACCCGCCGGACCCGAACATACAGGTGTCTGCTCAACTCTAGTCATAACAGCAAAAGAGTGGTCTACTAAGTACTAAAGATGCTTGCTATGAAAGGTTGAATTATTTTAAGATTGGAGAAGTCATTATACGTTGCATTTTTAAACTGAATTTGGGGAAACCACTTGAAGCATTCAATGTGTTGAGCTATTTCAATTGCTTTTGTTTGATTTGTTTATTGCAAACAGCTGAATGTTTTTGCTGACATTTTGTTCTGATCTTGTTTCACTGTTATTTTAATCTTGCTTACCTGACTATGTTATGTGCTCCTGCCCATTTGTACCCGGCCTGTTTGCCTTTTGCCTAATTTCATGTTCCAGTCCATGGCTTATCTTGCTATCCAAACCGTGTACCAGTCCCTGGCTCATCTTACTTACTGTCCTGTGTAGCAATCCGTGACTTGTTCCTGACATTGCACTTCTCATGCTCCTGAGCATTGCCTGTGTCTGGTATTGTGTGTTTTATTGTTGTTTCTCTCCTAGCCTATAGTCTTTTCCTAGTTTAGTCCTGCTACTTCCTAGTTCATGCTTTACATTAAGTGTAACTTTAAGGGTGGGTAATACACTTAATATCCCTCTGTCTTTGCCTTTGTTAGGTCATCGCGTCTCACTTTGCTGAGGATTACCTAGCCAATCCTGGCACATAAATTGTGTAGAAGTGCACAGATCAACCCATTTTGTAAATAACATCATTTTTTAAGATTCTTGAAAAAGTATGTTATTTATAAAATGTGTCGATCTATACTCTTCTAAACCATCTGTGTGCGTCTTTAAGACATTACTGTTTGTTTTAAATGATGGTTATTGATTTGGAATGAAGGAAATATATTTTTAATTGACTGGCAACTGTATATTTTTGATAATAAAACACAAAATCTTCATTCTTTCTTTTAAATGAAGGTGAAATACAAGGATACACCCTCCTGATAAGTTAATAAGTGCCCTTGGAAAAAGGATGTTGAATAGACTGCAGTCAATTAGCATGGCAAATGCTGAAACACAGAGCAAAGCACTGTTTAGTTACATACACATTTGCATGCAACATTTTTGCTTTAACTGTTATACATTATTGTTATTTTGCCCATGCTCCACTTTTTTATTGTTTGTTTTTGTTTCAAATTTCTGAGTGATTTTGGTGTATGTTGAGGTATATACACACAAGTGTTTAGATTGTTATTCTTTTTCTGTTGTCATGTTTCACATGATTATGTAAGTTCTATAAATTCCACTCATCCATCTTCGGTTCTCCTTTCGCAGAAGAACAGTTGGAAAATGCCTGAATTAAAACAATTCTTGTGCTACGTGAGACTGCATCTTTAAATGACCATATTATGTTTTACACATTAATTATACTGACATCACTTGTATGTACTCTCTGTATGACCTCTGGCATTTGCAGATAAGGAAAGCTTGTTTTAAACACCATTATTGTAATCAAATAACAATTGCTAGCTATGATTTATTCCAAATAATGGCTGAAAGAATAGCTCCTGGTTTTCTCCTATAATTAAATTCTGAGAGTAAATTGAGTAAGTCTCTGTAAATAGAATGCAATGATTAGATGGAATTGGTTGTAATAAAATCATTTCTGTCATATTCTTTTAATGCAGTAATAAAACCCTTTGTTGGTAAAATTATCATGATGTGTATCTGTGTGGAATCCAATCTGCTTAGAGTAGTAAACCCGTGCCCTTAGTGACAATAAGAAAATAAGAATGTCATACTTGTTTTAGTGATGATTTAGTTATTCAATCACACAGCACTAAGGCATCTTACTGTCAGATTAAAGCAGCCATCCACCATTAAGATTTTTGCTAATCATGTAACTTTTCTTGTCTCCGCTCATCTGATTTTGAAGGGACACTTTACGCACCATAACCATGTGAACTGATTAAAGTTGTTATGGTACCTAGATTCAGTGGTTTAATCCTCATTTAGCAGAGATGTTTGGTCCCTGGCAGCCCGGCTCCCAATGATGACGTAGCGGTGGTGGAGCTATGCTCCCACCATACACAACATAAATTAATACCCATGATTAGGAAAGTTGTTGGCTGAGAAAGCTCAGTTGATACTCTCAGCCTATCACTGCTCGCTACCCCTAGTATGGATTGAAGTGGAGCATAGATCTACATCCACCACTTTGTCATATGATGTCAGGAACTGATCATGGGCTCCAGGCACCATAACCACAAGGTCACTTTAACCTGATCTGAATTATTAACACACATACAAAATAATCCACCCAAGTGTGGATAAAAATTTAGGAAGCTCTCTAATTGAGAAGAATTGCAATCTGTATGATTAACTTAAAAGCTATTTACTAATATGGGTATAAGAGGAAAACACTTTATTCAACAACTAAAAGGGAAATGAATGTTAAGAATTATTGGGAAATAATAGCTTAGAGGCAAACTAATATGCTGTGTATTGGGAGACATTGACCAGACTCCAACTGGAAGACACACATGCATAATTAATTAGTGACAATTAATGGTTTAGTGAATACCTCTGTTTGTCTTTTGATCATCATAATTATGTAGCAATGTAACAGACTAAATTATTGGTTAAAATTATTAGTACAAGGCATTTTGAAAAAGTAGCTAGCATATGATGATAACAGAATGCTATCGTGAGAAGGTGGTATAATTAGTTATCACTGTTAAGGAAAAATATTTATTAAAACAGATAAATATAATTGACTTCAAGATAGCCAAACTCTCTCTGAAATAGATGGATGTATATATATATATATATATAAAAGCATTTATCCAGTATACTAGCTAAGGTAGAGGGACTATCCTTAAATTAAATTATCTTACTTAAAGGAACACTGTAGTGTCAGGAATACAAAAATTTATTGATTATAGTGCTGAAATACATGTTTAGCTACCTGATCCCCCTCTTTGTGGAGATAAAAGATTTTTAACTTACCTTTTTTCCACTGCCGAGCTGGTCATGCCCTCCATTAAGCTGTAGTGATTCTAGTAACTATAGTGCCCCTTTACGTTTTGGCAGCTTTCCAAAATAAATATTCTTATTAAGGTATTCCAATTAAATATAGCCTTTGAGAATAATGTTCAAAATGTTCTGCAAAAGAATAACAATTAGAACATTGTCCTCTGGAATCCACACAAAACCAGAAAGGAACTGTGATTACTATTCACTCACTCACCCACCCACATCTCACATAAATCAGAAGGTGTTTTAAATAAACAATCAGGGTTTTGTAATAATCATTGGTGTCACCCGATTCCATTACAGCACCTCATGATGGAAGGCTGGGTTATAGTAATTGTGGGGGATGTGACATAGTGTGGAAAAAACATGAGACAGGCAGCAGTCAGCCAATCACATAAGCCTTTATTTGTTTGCCCCCTTCTACAGCAGAGTGTATAAGAACACATATGTTATGAAACATGCCCTGTGCATAAATGATAGTTTCATTTTTATGAAAAAGTTTATGCAGATCTTATTTTTTCAAGTTAATTTAGATGGTTTAGAAGCTTTTTTGAATTGAGAGCTCTTTCTGTGTTGGACATTTGGTTATTAGTTAACTACTCTGACTATAGGTAACTAATAATTTATTTTAAGGCTTCATAGAGTTCTCTTTGTTACAAATTATGAAATACTACACCAATATGCACCCATACGAGGCTCAAGGATATCTAGATAAATACCCTATAATAGGGGTAGGCTCTTACAGTCATAATGCTGTCACAGCATCACAGGAGATGTAGTCCATAACATCTTGAGTGCCGAAGGTTGCCAAACCCTGCCTTATATGTATAGTGTCTTTTTATGTTATTGATTGGGGACATAGTTGGATTACATTGAACTCTAAGGGAAATAAGCACTTGGCATTAATTTTTCCAGGGAAGTTGTTAGCAATGTTTTTCAGGTAGTGAAGGAACTTGCTATAAGTGCTTAAAAATAATTTGAAAAATGGTGGGCCACAAATTCTAGATCCTTGCTTCCAGATGCAGCTGGAGAATTGCAGGTGTGATGGGATATACAACAGGAGCTGAAGATTTAGGAAGAGGTCAAAAACATGAATTAGGTGTCTATTAATACAAATGACATCAGAACCTTTTAGAGAGCCTGCTGTGGATCTCCTACTTCTGGTTAGCTGCAGGAACTCGATAGAAGGATTGTCATCCTAGACAATGAATGAAAACAAGACGGCAGTGTCTCCTTACCCTTGTTTACAGGATCAGACCTTTGGCCCAGGAAAGCAGAGATTAGAGACCATGAGAATGCAATTGCACTTTTGCTCCAAGGTTAAACAGGCATAAAAAAATCATCTAGAAATATATTTTCAAACAGGACTTCAGAGGATAGTATAACAGATGCTTCAGGATTCCTGAGAAAACACTGAATTACTCCACATGCAAATTGTGATGCTAACACAGGCCCAGGACTTAATATGACTAGGTTGGAACACAGTTATCGAAGAAGTTTTGTATAGATGTGCTCAGACACCATACATTTACATGTAGAGATGCTGTGGCAGAAAAGGGTGCCACAAATATAAGGAAAATGCTGCCCGGATGCAGCATTTAGGATCACAAAGCACAGTCTTACCTGTATGAGACCTGCATTTTGTGCTGTGACTAAAAATTGTGTCTCTGTTTGGCATATCTGGATCTGGATATGCCAAACAGCAGATGATTAAACAGCAGCTCTAAATCTACCCATTGACATTAGGAACATGGAGAAAGACATGTGCCAGCCCCTAACCATAAAACTAACTGTTCTTACTGATACCCTGGTGATCTATCTACAAAAATCTGTTGGAATAAGTACCTAGACAAACCCTCCCAGCACCAATCCATGGTAGTGTCAACGAGTCAAATAACTTTTTTCAGTACCGGCCTGGGGGCAGGTGTTCTCTAAAGGTCTGTATGCAGGTTGTAATCAGATGAGTTCTGTGGAGATATTTTGTGTGCTCAGAAAGTTGATAACAAGCCCATAAAAAATAAAAAAAAATCTAGTGTATTACAGAATACCAGGGTTGGATAATTAGCGACATGAAGTATGCCTGATTCTGGAACCTCATGGGATGCTCTTTGCAGAGATTATGTTCTGTAACCCTGTAATTGAAAATTGCAGAGAGCGAAATTACTTTATATCTGTTATGGGGAGGGAACATTTTGGCAAGATGCTTTTGGCTGAAGGAGAGTTGGCAATGTCACAAAGGAAACTGAAAAGCTAAAGAATATCTCTATAAGGCAACCTTACCAACCTTACCTTAGAATGCTTCTTTTGGCTCTAAAACTTAACGTCTATTATTCAAATTGGATTCTCTTTTACTCATTCTTAGAATGTAACATAAAAAAGAGAATTCCTTTGATTTGTTTGTTCTTATTAACAAATCATAAAGAAACACTCAATATAATAATATTGATAATATGATTAATTGATCACATCCAAATATTAATATGATTAATATGGTTAATATGATCAGATTAATATGATTTTGGGCATAGATACTTATGAATACTTAATTTTGTTGTCAGAGTCTGAAAGTGATGCCTGTAATAATCTGTAATTCATGTTATATGTGGGGAATTAACTAACTAAATATTCTAACACCTTTGGGATTTACGACAATGCTGTATTTATGAGTTGACTTCCTAGCAAGAACATATGTGTTCCACATTCTGCAAAAAGTCATTTTCTTTGTAAATGTAAGAAAAAGTGATTTAACACTGGGAATGAAGCTTCCTAAAAAGACAACATAAAGTAAAATAATGTCAATATGTGGGCATAATACCAAAATCATTTACTAAAGTTACAACAAGCATAGGTATTATACATGGCATTGCATGCTGTTATTGCAACCTATAAACAATATCTGCCATATTCTAAATGAGCTAAGAACACACATTCCTCTCCCTGATTGCTATAATGCAGCTTTGAAGTTTGACCTAAAAATATTTCTGTAGAATATACGATTAAAGGGGTACATATTTTAGTATATCTGTATATACAGAATGAATTAGTAGAGCCCTAGGAGAAAATTGTTACTGTGCAGGTGCAAACCAGCACTAGAGCAAAGATAAAAATAAATAGGACAACATTTTTTTGAAATGCTTCAAAATGAAAAAATAAGAAGCAAAGTTTGCATGCTGTTGGAAGTGAAAAATTAAATCAGGTCATAAATTGGAAATTCAAAGTTATAGGGATAGATTCCCAAGACTTTATTCCGTTAAAAATGTCACAGTGGGTTATAACACTATTCTTACATTACCTAGCATGATCAAGAAAATATTGCATTTGTAAATTGTCCAAAGTTATGAATTTTGAGTAAATTGCCAAAGGAATTGCAAATATTAGGCCAACCTGGCTGTGCTATTATTGGCCTAAAAATTTGCAATTCCCTGGTCAACTCAAAAACTTGTCCTGGATTACTGAATAGTCCTGTAAATGTGTATCCACACATCACTCTTGTCTACTTTCATGGGAGTATATTTCATTAAATCTGATCTATTTTCCCCAGGCACATTAAATCATCTTTATTTATTTATTTTATTACATATATCAGGATGTTCTTATTGATCAAAGTAACAAACAGTAATATGAAAACAATTATCGGAATAATATAGAACACATCATTTTAAGCCTTTCAATTTATCTACTGAATGATCACCATGGGCACTTCAAAACACTTAACAAAAATTCTCCTTTATAAATCATGTGTTATATTTTCAGTCTTTGATCAACAATTCCTCTGTGTATTCATTATCCTGTAAACCGCCTGTTTCCCTATGGATGTGATTTAAGCATATACAGAATTTCAGTAATTTCAGGGATGACTAATATCATACAGTTTTTCTCAAATAAGCAGAACTCAGTTAATACCATGGTTTAATCGAAATGTGGATTATTTAAACAATGCATTTGATAAATAACAGCAGTGCCCAGTCTTAATCTATTCTCCATTAACATTCGGCATATCAATGCAGATCAAGTGTTAAAGCTATAAATACAATCTCAAATCATATTGCAATTTGTAATGCATTATTTATTGTGAATCAAAGTATTTGTAATCATATATTTTGTATTCCCCTGATTAGTGTAGAAAATAATTTGAACTGAAATTCTGTTGTTCTTTTAAAGATGGCTTGGAAAATGTTGGCTCTTATCTGCTGAGAATAATTAAAAATGTTGGCTTGTACTGGAAATTGAGAAACACAGATTTACACATTCTTCAAACCTTCAATAATGCAAGTATTTGAATTAGATGTTTTTTTATTCTCACTTGTGTATGACTAACCACTTCAGTACGGAGGCAATTGTCCAGTTTATGAACCAAAACAAAACCTAGAATTTGTGCAATGTGTTTGTTACGCCATAATATAAGGATTTTTCTTTAAGTTGACACATACATATTATATACTGTTTTTAAAGGACAAAAAATGCTCTTTTAAAATTAAGTATTCTATATGTACACCTAACATAACATTAAAGGGACACTCTATTGCCCAAATACAAAAAAATAAAATGATCACTGTTTAGTCAATATACATCCAGTGAAAACATGCATGCATTTAATAATGCATTTCCATTGGGAGTATATCTAAAACAGCTTGAAAAATATGCAGATCTCTTGTCTGTAGTCCTTGCAGGTCCTCCCCCTCTAACACCGCCCAGACTTTCTGTGGCTGGCCAATTACAGACTTCCCGATGCTGCTAAATGAGAAGTCTTTGCAATTCAGGTACTCTGAGAAATTTTTGCCACTTGATTTTAGCACAGGACAATTTTATCACCCCCAGGGTGGTGTCACAAAGTTAATTTATACAATTGCCAATTTCTGTTGAAGTATGAAGTGCTTTAGGGGTCTGCAGTGTCCCTTTATGTATGAATAAAATAAAAAAAAGGGAAAGGGTGGACATCACAGCTCATAGAGGCAGAAACTTCAGAGATATTTTAGTTCCAAGTCATCTACAACTGAATGTAGGTTCAGTTGGTACTTGGTTGGGTACTCCCCCCCCCACCCCCCCATGGCACTTATCAATGTGGGAAATGTGTGGCATGCAAATACATCCAGCGTGACTCAAAAAAGGTGTCAGACAAAAAACATCAAATCTTTAACATCAAGCATCTTTTTCAACTGGAATACTGCAGACTTGGTTTATTTACTACCCTACAAGTGCAATCTGAAATATGTTGGAAACATTTTCTGCCCCTTTAAGGAAAGAATCAAGGAGCACGTGAGATCTCCATAAAGTTTAGTGGAATCACCTATTTCAAGACATCTAAAAGAATGCCATGGGGGTGATCCCAAAGTTCTCAAATTCTGTGGCCTCAAATTGCAGAGGAAATGCATGTGGATATATTTATTAAAGACTCTTCACCCTCTAGGGCTAAACGAGGGGTTCTCGTTTTCCCCTTTTATCTAAGTGATTTTGTTACATCTATCTATTCAGATTTAATTTAGTAAATTATATTCGCTAAATGAGAGTCTTTCATCTTCTCTTTTTTATCTAAGTGTTGTTTGATGCATCTGTTTTATTCGATGCAATTCTGTCTACTCTATTTTATTTGTGATATAGCGAGCCCTGGAATTTAAGCTTATATTTTTCCAGTTTCACTGTTGAAATTATTAGAGATACATTTGTGTTACTCTGTTGTAGTTCCCAGTTATAAATATATATGAGATACATCCTCTTTCATTTATGTAACCTACTGCCACCGGGTGATGCACTGTATACATTGTATACACGTATACATAGTATCAGGGATGGTTGGTAGATATTATATGATGTACCTTTATATCATAACTAGGCTATTCTTATGCCCAAGCTCATGGATTGTGTTGGTATACTACGTTGGTATCTCTATCCATATGATTATGAACAAGCCGTTATTCATATGTTTATTTCTCCCTTTTGACTGGACCTGTTTCAGTGACTCTAGGGATTTCTACTACTATTATCATTGAATGCATATAACCAGTAAGGGAACCTCTGTGCATCTCTTCCTTTTTTGCGTCCATATTAAGTGACTGCTCTTATGCGATGCATATTCATCATGATCACTGGGGTGTATAGTGGTGAACTAAAGGCAACTCGTTGGATTAGTGGTTGCAATTATATTCACTCCTATGGGATAACGTGCAGAGTATGGAGCCAAAAGGGTTCTCCCTCTCTGTAACCAGACATGAGGCTAGACATGATAAGAGTTGTAGCACATATATCCATAAGGAGACAAAAATCAAGATATCTACCACTATGGTGAGAAGGAGCTCATGCTCAGTTTTATCCACTGGATAAGGATAACTATGCTCATGTGTGGGTATTCCTTTTTGTAGGAACCATAACATATGGCTGAGGATACTGAGACTTGCGGCTGCTTTGTGGGTAAGGCGGATTTCTGATACCCACAGCAACGACCATTCGGTTTATTAAATTAATCCGGCCTTATTCCATGTTAATTAGACCATCTTCGGATTATCACCATGCTGAGGTTGTGAATGATGGGTTTTACCCTGCCCCTTTTGAGTTTCCTAGGTTCTGATTGGTGAAACCTTTGAATAACGTAGGCCAGGCCCCGGTGGGCGGAGTCTGACCCATAGTTAGTGAAGATTGGTTGATTCCCTTATGGAGGAGGGACTAATCACCCTTAAATTGAATGTACCTAGGACGCACCTGTGCTCTTGATAAAGTTGTGTATTAATGCCGAAACGCGCGTCAAGCCGTTCCATGCCAAAGCACCCTCTTTGTTTTTAATCTTTTCACATTTCAGGAATGGGAAATGTATTTAGCTCTTCTATTCATTAGCCAGTTGATCACTGTATAGTTGCCTATAGGGGAGGTTATTAAGATTAAGGGCTGCCTCGAATCAGCTGATGTTAGTCTGTAGGAGAAGACAGAAAGGGTTTTTTCCTCTGTAACTTAGCATATTGGCAGAGAGCTGCCTTGAGGCAGTAGAGTATAATGGACAAGGAGATTGGAGGTATGCTTTACTGGGTGATAAGGTAATATATTACCACTTATAGCATCTAATTTATTATTTACAAATTATCCCACGCTACCATGACCATATCCTTGAAGATTTATTTAACCAATCATTGTTAACAGGAGTAGTCCCAGAAGATTGGAAGTTAGCGAATGTTGTGCCCATTTACAAGAAAGGTAATAGGGAGGAGTCGGGCAACTATAGGCCAGTAAGCCTTACTTCAGTAGTGGGGAAAGTGATGGAAACCATGTTAAAGGATAGGATTGATGAACATCTAAAACACATGGATTTCAAGATCAGAGACAACATGGGTTTACTTCAGGGAGATCATGCCAAACTAATCTTATTGATTTTTTTGATTGGGTAACTAAAATTATAGATCAGGGTGGTGCAGTAGACATTGCTTACCTAGATTTCAGTAAGGCTTTTGACACTGTTGCACATAGAAGGCTTATCAATAAACTGCAATCTTTAAGTTTGGATTCCAATATTGTTGAATGGGTAAGGCAGTGGCTGAGTGACAGGCAACAGAGGGTTGTAGTTAATGGAATATATTCGAAGCTTGGACTTGTCACCAGTGGGGTACCTCAGGGATCTGTACTTGGACCCATTCTCTTTAATATTTTTATTAGTGATATTACAGAAGGTCTTGATGGTAAGGTATGTCTTTTTGCTGATGATACTAAGATATGTAACAGGGTTGATGTTCCAGGAGGGATAAGCCAAATGACAAATGATTTAGGTAAACTAGAAAAATGGTCAGAATTGTGGCAACTGACATTTAATGTGGATAAGTGCAAGATAATGCATCTTGGACGTAAAAACCCAAGGGCAGAGTACAGAATATTTGATAGAGTCCTAACCTCAACATCTGAGGAAAGGGATTTAGGGGTGATTATTTCTGATGACTTAAAGGTAGGCAGACAATGTAATAGAGCAGCAGGAAATGCTAGCAGAATGCTTGGTTGTATAGGGAGAGGTATTAGCAGTAGAAAGAGGGAAGTGCTCATGCCATTGTACAGAACACTGGTGAGACCTCACTTGGAGTATTGTACACAGTACTGGAGACCGTATCTTCAGAAGGATATTGATACCTTAGAGAGGGTTCAGAGAAGGGCTACTAAACTGGTTCATGGATTGCGGGATAAAACTTACCAGGAAAGGTTAAAGGATCTTAACATGTATAGCTTGGAGGAAAGACGAGACAGGGGGGATATGATAGAAACATTTAAATATATAAAGGGAATCAACACAGTAAAGGAGGAGACTATATTTAAAAGAAGAAAAACTACCAGAACAAGAGGACATAGTCTTAAATTAGAGGGACAAAGGTTTAAAAATAATATCAGGAAGTATTACTTTACTGAGAGGGTAGTGGATGCATGGAATAGCCTTCCAGCTGAAGTGGTAGAGGTTAACACAGTAAAGGAGTTTAAGCATGCATGGGATAGGCATAAGGCTATCCTAACTATAAGATAAGGCTAGGGACTAATGAAAGTTTTTAGAAAATTGGGCAGACTAGATGGGCCGAATGGTTCTTATCTGCCGTCACATTCTATGTTTCTATGTTTCTATGTCTATAGATGGCAATAAGCTTCTTTGAGGTGAATTTGATCGGTGTCCATGTTACTTATATTCATGGCATTAAGAGTATCCCTGCTGTATCTACCCCCCCCCTTTTAAGATACAATGTGTTATATATACAGTGTATTTGTGAAGTGCCCTCTTGAGGATTTCTTTATACTCTCTGTAGCCTGTATATACACTATTTATCTACTGAACCTTTTCCCCATTTCCTCTCATTTCACTTCTTTCTGATTTTAATATAGTGTGTTTTGTTCCCATATCTTTAATAAAGTTGTATTGAGTATTTGCTTATATATAATTAGTTTTTTGGCTATTACCCTAGAATGATGTTTATGTGAGGTAATTTCAGTGGGGTTGGCTCCTATCTATTTTAGTTAGGACCCTTTCCTTACCAGTTTTATTAAATTGAATTTTGCATAGGGTTAGGCCCTCATTACCTCATTAACCCATTTTTTGACTATGGATTAGGAGTATCCTGATTACCGTAGTCTCTATAGTTTTTTTAAAGTTATTATTATTCTAATTATTGGTATTTATAATGCTGCAACATTTTCCGCAGGGCTGTAAAAGTGGGGAAAAAGACAGTAACAGACCCATGCCAAAAGGAAAGTAAGGACCTGCCCATGAGAAAATATATATCCACTGAAACTCTTTTAAACAGAATACTTTGATAGATAGCCCATGAGCTTACAATCTGAAGGTTAAAATGGGCAGTTGATACAACAAGTAGCAGGAAGAATGATTTGGAGGTGATGGCCAAAGAGAATTTAAAGGAAACTTGAAGCCTCCAAAGAAAAATAAATCAAAATAGATTAGTGTATCAATCCTGAAGGTGGGTTTGGTATATAGTTAACATATACCTTAAGTGGAGCGCTATGGGTGTTGAGGGGTTGTCTTATAAAATCTTGCTTGAATCGTATCCGTCAAGTACAGACATGAAAGATATAAAAAATACACAATATAGTGCAGATTGTCAAACACTGTGTGGATTAAGTAAGGTAAGGAATGGGTCACTCACATTTTAAAGAGCCTATATTTTTGGCTCTGTAAATAAGACTGGTATACTTTAAGTTCAGCATCCCACCACTGTTTCTTGCTGGAATCTTTCCTCCAGAAAGATAAAAACAATCAAGACATCCAATGTGTAGTATAGTTGTAGAGGTATTTTAGATAAATATGAATAGGTATTGAACTCACCTTTTTCAGAGCCTTAAGATCCTGGCTCTGAGGGTGGTATGCTTTGTGCCACTCTAGGGGGGATGGCACTTCCCCCAATGAAGGTACCTTAGGCTTCAATGGACTTAGTATAAAATCTAATTTATTAATACATATGGTATTTAAAATGAATAAAATAAACTTAGTATTTAAAATCTGAAGTCCTGTATTTTAAATACTAAGTTTATTTTATTCATTTTAAATACCGTATGTATTAATAAATTAGATTTTATACTAAGCCCATTGAAGCCATCCCTAGACCCACTTTCCCTTTCCAACTATCGTCCCATATCCCTGCTTCCTTTTTCCTCAAAACTTCTAGAAAGACTTGTCTTTACTCGTATGACTCACTTCCTAAATTCCAACTCCCTCCTCGATCCTCTTCAATCTGGCTTTCGCTCCCTCCACTCTACTGAGACTGCTCTTATTATAGTTACAAATGACCTAATAGCAGCTAAATCCAAAGGCCAGTACTCCATGCTAATTCTTCTTGACCTCTCTGCTGCCTTTGACACTGTTGATCATGGCCTCTTTCTCCTAACTCTTCAATCTCTTGGTCTCTGTGATACAATGCTCCTTCAGTGTCTCTTTTTCCAACGACACCTCCTCTCCTCATCATGTCTCAGTCAGAGTCCCTCAAGGTTCAGTTCTTGATCCCCTTTTGTTCTCTCTCTATACTGCCTCTCTTGGCAAATTCATTAATTCATATGGATTCCACTACCACCTGTACGCCAATGACACCCAGATAAACCTCTCCTCGCATGACCTCTCTGTCCTACAATGTGTCATCAATTGCCTCTCTTCTATCTCTCTAAAACTGAGTTTCTTATTATTCCTCCTCATAACACTGATCCTCCTCCTTCACTCTCCCTGCAGGTAGTTGGAACCTCCTTCACCCCTCCTCCTTCACCCCATCCTTTCAAGCTCGCTGTCTTGGTGTTATTTTTGATCCTGGCCTCACCTTTGTGCCTCATGTCCAGTCTGTTGCTAAAACCTGTCGATTCCAGCTTCAAAACATTGCCCGCATACGCCCCTTTCTTACGCAAGATACTGTTAAGGATCTTGTTCATGCTCCAGTAATCTCTCACATGGATTACTGTAATTCTCTCCTAATTGCCCCCCTTACAATCTGTAATGAATGCTGTTGCCAGGCTGATCGTTTTCTCCTGTCGCTCCTCTCACACCTCACCCATCTGTCAATCCTTACACTAGCTTCCTGTACCCTACAGGATCCAATTTAAAATACTAATCCTTACCTATAAAGCCCTAACCAACTCTAGCCTCTCTTACATTTCTTCACTGATTCATAGATATGCCCATCTCAGTCTCTCCGCTCTACTGGTGACCTTCTCCTGTCTGCTGTTCACTCCCTTACTGCAAATTCACACCTGCAAGACTTCTCACGGGTGGCTCCTACTCCTGTCAGACTCTCCACTAGTCATCAGTCTCAAAGATGGGTTTTGAAGTCCCTCAAAACCCATCTTGTCAGGATTGTTTATAGCCTCTAACTTCTATCTCTCAAACATTCCTCTCACTGTCTCCTAAAGGGCCACACTCCACTCTCACCTCCAGTTCTGCTACTTTCCCACAATGTCTATTTGCTGTCTCCCTCAATAACCTTCCTATTGTGGGTTTATACCCAACCACCTCTAGATTGTAAGCTTGTTTGAGCAGGGTCCCCAACTACCTATTGTTCCTGTTACATTTTGTTATTGTCGCATTTGGTAAATTCCCCTCTTATTGTAAAGCACTGCAGAATAAGCTGGTGCTACATAAATACCAATAATAATAATAATAATAATAATAATAATAATAATAATATTCAGCATTTCACTTTGAGCATTGCACACAGCTCATCTGTTAGCCTGGAGCCTCTAAACATCGCCCCACCTGACAAAGGGAGGCCCTAGGTATTGATTGATAAAATAGGTCTTCCAACATGAGCTGTGATTAAACGTTACTTGCACTGAAATGCAAAGAGGTTTAATGAATACTAACATTGTTAAAGTCCACTATTATTAGGACAGCATGGAACATCCTAACTTTGTTAAGGCAACACTATATTGCTAGGAACACAAAGTGAATCCCTAACACTAGAATGTCCCCTCCTGTCCCCTCCTGCCCCCTCCTGTCCCCTCTACAGCAAATAATGGGTTCAATAACCATTTAAACCCTCATCTTATTCCAGTGCGGAGGTCCCTCAGCACTGGCTCTGCCTACTTCAATGTTAGCGCCAAGGGGAACCTAATGTGTCTAATGTGATCATTAGACTTTCCCCATAGGAAAGTATTGAGTCAATGCTTTCCTATTGGAAATTGAAGATGCTGAGGACTTCCATCATCATTTCATGGAGTTAAGCTCAGTGAAACAGCAGAAAGCGCCTCTAGTGGTTGTCTGTTAGGGGGCAATTAGAGGCAGTATTAACCTTGCAATGTTTTAGATTTTAGGGTTTATGGGACAGGGACACTAACCCAGATCAGTTCAATGTGATGAAGTAGTATGGGTGCCTATAGTGTTCCTTTAAGTGGTTATTGGAAGGCTTGATTAATTTCACCTGTGTAGCTTTATGTTTAACCAGTATTACTCAGGCTATCAAGATACAGAGTGGATTATGAAGAAGTAGATATTGTGGAGTCGAAGAGTTTTACTCCTGTGTACAGGGCTCCCTATAGTGACAAAGTGTCTGTGTGTGATCTTATTCTCTTCAGAGTCCACATCACCAGGGTACTCTATCAGTGAATGAGGACAGAGGAGCCACACTTTGCTCGGGATAATACCAGGACAATCCAGAATAAAAGAAGGGCAGGGTCGCCTTAATGGACCCACATGCGTTATGTACTTGCGCTAGTTGTAAATTAATTTGTGAGTGTTTCCTTGTTACACTTTGATATTACTCTTTTTGTAAGGTTTTACTCTATTGCATATATGTATTCTATTACAGGTACACAACCTCTATTAAAAGATGAGATACCACCAGTTACATTAATTCTGTTATTAACACTCCAGTACTCATATATTTTTTTCATATTAGTCCTACACTTTCTGGTTTATCAACTCACAGTGCATGCTCAATGTAGCTTAATCATTATATATATTTTAAAGTTGTATATTCTTAAGAAGTACACATATATTACAGCAAAACAGCTGATTATATTTTTATATACGTTTACTATTAATAAGATATCTTGTTAACAAGATTGCAGGACTGTCTCAATGCTCAGCTACATGTATGTATGTCTGGAAGTCTGAGTAGTTTTTCTGGTTGCTTAGATTGTAGAGCTAGAGAGACAAATTACATAATTGAGACAGATCAGTAATCTTGAGAAAGGTCTGCCACTCACTGTGTAGATTTCATCTAGATTTTGAAATGTCGGTTGGGAACAGGCAGCTTGATGACAATTAAATGTGTTTGCTGTGGAGATGAAAGAGACAAGTTATTGCCAGTCCTGATATTGTGCATTTCAGCACACCACCAGGTGCTCCCACTAAATTCTGCTCAGAGAGCTTCAAGCTCTTTTCAAGACCGTCAATCTGTCTCAATGTTGGGATTTGCTCTTTCAGATGGCCAACATTAGCTTCCATAGAAGATACTCATCCACACGCTGCTGAGGGGGCCTTGGAAAGCTCCTTCCAGGCATGCATACATGTTGCTAGCAATCATTGCCCTAGAAATAGCAAATCTTACTAAAAGTAAGTAAAACTATTTTTTTCTGTTCAATAAAAATAATAATACATGCAGTACGTAGATATTTTCCTCTCCCCTCAGGTGGGCACTTTTAATCAGGTTCTTGTAAAAAAAAAAATCCATGCGGTTATCATTTCACTTTTAATTATTCTTGCACAGTTACACAGTTTAATTGAGATGGAAATCTTTGTATTCATTTTTTCTTTTTTTCCATAGAATGCCCTATTTTATCTTTGCTTCCATAACCTTTCTTCTAAAGCATGGTCTTGGGAATTTATGATATTCAACCTGCAATATTTTATACTATTTAACCCTCTGTTTTGAATTCGTCCTGCCTAATGGAATAGAATGTATTTTCATATAATAGAAGGTATTTACAAACTTCATAAAACATTAATGGAGGTATAGTAGATGCAGCTTTTGTTTTTGTTTATATTAGTGCTTGAGGATACATCAGCCCTAATTTTAATGGGAAAAGTATATTTTTACCATTTTATTAATGATTATTGTAGCGGAGAGCTGGTATTCCACAGCCTATCTCCACTTTAGATCCCAGGAACAAGCAATTATAAATCCATAGGGTAAAGTATCCAGCAGGCAAAATAACAGCGATATCCCAACAGCAATTCCCAATAACTGGACGACACACAGTTTCAGGCACAGTTTCAGGAGCATAACTAACCCTTTATTCAGACAGTGGCCTTTTAAAGCCTGCTCCCATGCAAGGGAGGGATTTTCATTCATTAGTACAGTAGCCAATCCTGCTCTGGTAACTTCCCACACCTCTCCTCCCCTCAGCCTGCATCATAATCCCCTTATCCAGGACACCAATTCCCCCCGTTTCTGGATGTACCCCTAAACTTAGGGGTACCACTTTAAATCATACATCCCCTGGTAGCCCTGATCTGGGTGAACAACATATCCAAAAATCACCCAGATCAGACCAGGGGTTCGGGAAATTTATGGAGGGAATAAAATGACCGACCGCACTGGGTGAAACAGCCGAATGCGGTTCCATGTGAATGGGCCCTGCGGTCGTTCCTGGAGTCAGGGAATAAATGGCATGAAAACCTCTAGCTACAGAGGCTAGGGAGGGTTCGCCTGAATCCCCTCGTTCGGTTCTTTCTATCTAGCGAACGAGGGGCCGTTCGGTAGTTAGGAACCGAACGGACCAGGCTTGTGGAGGTTTCAGCGGTGTTCACCTAGTCGAGTGTCCGATTTGAGTTCCAGACACTCGACGGCAAAACACCGCTGTTCAGGAGTTTTAAAATGGCCGCCGCCACGTGTTCGTTTTTCGAATGGCGGCCACCCCTGAGAACAAAGGACGGCTACTTAACTTGTCAATTACCCGTTCGCAACAATGTTGCAACGTGTAATTGAGAACACACTTCACATAGGGGAGGTCTGACTGTTCGGTAGTTTCATTCGAACAAACTAAGGGAATTAAACTACCTAACATTCAGACGAATACAATACATTACATACATAGAACTTGCTGTTTTTACGCGAACACATTAAAATACATGAAATTCTCAGGACAGCCCAGGGCCATCCGCTACAATTATCATTTATATAGCTCTGACATATTCTGCAGAACTTTATAATAATACATTGGGGATATAAAACAAGTGTACATGTGATGTCGATGTTGACAGAGACAATAGGTGATGAAGGCCCTGCTTAAACGAGCTCACAATCTCTGAGTTAAATTATATATTCTAGTAGAATGTTTAGGCATACCACTGCAGGTATGGATCACATTATATAACTATACAATTAACCATTTTAGTCATATTCATGATCAGTTCCTCCAAAACTTAGATTTAATAAGCAGGGGAGTACTTATTGTACCCCTGTGCCCCTGCCCAAGGCCAAAAAAGGGGTGCCATAATATTAAAATATGTGGGGGGGAATAAGTGCCTCCACACCTCTGGTCAGTCAGTGACCACCCTTCCCCCACCAATGGTAAGTGGATGGGGACTATAATTAGATGGGGTGGCGTTGTCCACCCCTACCCTTACCCATGGTCATGTGTGGGGGCAATAATAATAATGAATAGGAGGACTTATTGTGCAACCATCCGTAGGTGGCAGTCTAGGCTCTAAAACATTAATTCATTAATACATGGGTAGTCTATTGTCCCCTTCCAATCCAATGGTTGGGGGCTACAATTAAATATTAATTTAAGATATTAGAAAGATATTAATCCAATCTATAAATATAGATATGAATCTAATACCTGTAAAAAAACAAGTAATACTTAACATTAGATGTCTTTTTTTGTGTGTAATTTGTGTATTTATGCAGGGGTGTATTTGTATGCAGTGTTAGTTTTTCAAGGCAAGGGTGTGTTTGTATGTAGTGCTGGCATTTGCATTCAGGAGTTTATCTGTGTGTAATGTTGGCATTTAAATGCTGTCTGGGTTGATTACATTTATACATGTACACTGCCACATATTATGACACAGATATACACTGATACATATACAAACACTGACAAACACACATGCTGGTCATAATTTATTCTGTTTCCATAACTTTTGGCTGCAGGAGGTTGGCTTCCTTTGGGCCAAATGGTTGCAGCTGAAGCTATTGGGAATCTGTGGCTGGCTCAGACTCTTTTCATTGTCCTCCCTGTGCTGCCTTCTTTTCCTCCCCGTAAAGCTATTTGGTTAGCTGGGAAGAAGTGTCCTAAACTCACAGCACTGCAGCCAAACTGCAAGCCTGACAGAGACCTAGTTGTGCTCTTAATAGGCTGTGAAGTCCAACTGGTCCCTGATCAGACATGTCTATTGGGTGGCCCTATGCATGTGGACCACATGAAGGACCCCAGGAAATATAATCCCCACTCATTAATATTGGTAATGCCCCTACCCAATTGAATGGGACAGTAGGTCCCCCTTGTCCATCGTTACTATAGGCCCCACCCATAGGTCACTTGTGGGTGTAGAGGGGACAATAGGTTCCCCATCTATTTTAATTATAGTTCCCAACTGCAGACCACAGGTGGGGCAGGGGAGAATGTTTCAACCACTTTATTTTTTCAGTTGATGGTCCCACCATGGGGTCACGGAGTGGGTGGACAGTGACCTGCCCTCGGGTTGGGGAAAGGATGGGAACTTTTCCATCACAGCAAGCAGCCTCTAGCTAAAAAAAAGCTTTTTATTTGACAGGTTTTTGCTGTCGAGGTTTTAAAGGCCGTTTATTGAGGATTATGTCATTGATAATTAAATTTAATCACATCAAATCCAATTTAATCAACATAAAGTGTAATAGTGGTTTTTGATATTTGTAAAAAATCTTTATTATTTGAAGCAATATTTGTTGGCTCCCAAGAAGCCTTTAACAGGAGGAAACAAAATTGATCTGAGTAGAGAAAAGGCAAATTGGGAGCAAATAAACTCTCAATTATCACTATCGTATTGTAATTAAGGCTCCTTTTTTAACTGGGTTGTTGAACCTCAATCAGCAACACCTAAAGGCATAAAGTTCAAGTTGCTCCTATAGAGGACCTCCTGCTGACTAGAAACAAATGATCACACTGACAAAACCTGGACATTGAAAAGATAAAGGCAACTAAACTGCAGGAGGCAGAATGTGAAATGTGCTTTAACAACTATAAATGTAACCATTAATGTAAAACGTCCAATGTAAAAAAATAAAATAAATATATATATATATATAGAAAAAAAAATGAAAACATTACAAATATTTTTCATTATATTAAGTCGTTTTAAAAGCTTATCCAAAACTATTAAGTTGATGGCTAAGTTTTTCATCTGGAAATTAAGACTTGCAAGACACAAATACACATTTGCATTGACACATATGGACATGATACACAAATATAATTTGACCCTACTACAAGGGCTGCACCAACTCTGCACAACTGAATTCCGCTATACCCTATATATAAATATTTTAATTAGAAGGCGAGGACATGTCACCTTTGCAGTTCAAAATTTTGGGATGGCTTGCCAACTGAATTTCCCCCCTGGGTGCCAACAACCCATGGTACGCCTCTGCACTCCCCCTCCTTTCTGACTGACACCAGGGATGATAGTTCATGCCCCCTATTGGCAGACTGAGAAGTAAGAGAGCTGAGGAACAGAGCAAGCAACATAGAAAAATGCACAAACATATATCATAATAAGGCATACCCAAACTTATATCACTGAATGGGTTAGGCAGTGGCTTAGTGACAGGCAACAGAGGGTTGTAGTCAATGGAGTATATTCAAAGCTTGGGCTTGTCACCAGTGGGGTACCTAAGGGATCTGTACTTGGACCCATTCTCTTTAATGTTTTTATTAGTGATATTGCAGAAAGTCTTGATGGTAAGGTATGTCTTTTTGCTGATGATCCTAAGATATGTAACAGGGTTGATGTTCAAGGAGGGATAAGCCAAATGGCAAATGATTTAGGTAAACTAGAAAATTGGTCAGAGTTGTGGCAACTGACATTTAATGTGGATAAGTGCAAGATAATGCATCTTGGACGTAAAAACCCAAGGGCAGAGTACAGAATATTTGATAGAGTCCTAACCTCAACATCTGAGGAAAGGGATTTAGGGGTGATTATTTCTGATGACTTAAAGGTAGGCAGACAATGTAATAGAGCAGCAGGAAATGCTAGCAGAATGCTTGGTTGTATAGGGAGAGGTATTAGCAGTAGAAAGAGGGAAGTGCTCATGCCATTGTACAGAACACTTGCGAGACCTCACTTTGAGTATTGTACGAAGTACTGGAGACCGTATCTTCAGAAGGATATTGACACCTTAGAGAGAGTTCAGAGAAGGGCTACTAAACTGGTTCATGGATTGCAGGATAAAACTTACCAAGAAAGGGTTAAGGTTCTTAACATGTATAGCTTGGAGGAAAGACGAGACAGGGGGGATATGATAGAAACATTTAAATACATAAAGGGAATCAACACAGTAAAGGAGGAGACTATATTTAAAAGAAGACCATAGCAAGAGGACATAGTTGTAAATTAGAGGGACAAAGGTTTAAAAATAATATCAGGAAGTATTACTTTACTGAGAGGGTAGTGGGTGCATGGAATAGCCTTCTAGCTGGTGGTAGAGGTTAACACGGTAAAGGAGTTTAAGCGTGCGTGGGATAGGCATAAGGCTATCCTAACTATAAGATAAGGCCAGGGATTAATGAAAGTATTTAGAAAATTGGGCAGACTAGATGGGCCAGATGGGCCGTCACATTCTATGTTTTTATGTTTCTATCACAATATTGCTTATTTGGGCTTCAGACCCATGTTTGCTTGTGAAACTAGATGACCTGAAGCATGTGCTACACAAATGACTTCTTAATTAAAGGGTAACTCCAAGTATAATAACCACTGCAGACATGTTTACAATTGTTGGCCACTTACCTAGGTCCTGCTGGGAGCTGAGAGTCATAGAGCTGCAGATGCCAATCCAGCCATTGGGACATGCCAATGACATCATAAAATGCACTGTGAAGCCTGGATAGAGCCTGGATAACTGGATAACTGCCCACAGAAAGATTGGTTCATATTAGTGTGAATCCACCAAACCCCTTGTTCCTTCAGTACAGCACTAGCAAGCCTAATAATGCACTCATGTTGTGCTGGCTGGAATCAGATCACTGGTACCTCCTGATATGTTGCACCAGATAAAATCAGGACAGCAGGATCTGAGCCTGAAATGCTGATAGCCCTGGCGATAAAACCATGAGGTTGGAAAATATTTACAATTCTCACCTATAACAATTACCAGTACTATGTGTGTTTGTTTGTATTTGTTTGCATTTGTGGAAAAATAGAGAGAAAACAACAGAGAGAAGGATTTCCTTCAAATCCAATAAACACTTCATTATACAGTGCTTTGTACATGAAGTTTAATTTCCTATCCCATTTCATTGTAATATTCTAGGCCACTGACATTTATGTGAACCAAATGTGTGGTTTACTTGAATTACTGATACGTAACAGCGGTTCTGTTTGTCTGCTTTAGAACTGTAATTAGCAATAATTTCATTTAAATAAAATCCAATTACTCCAATAGGCCTTCTGTATTGTCTATTCAACTTGAGATACAAGTATCCTCACAGATGCTTCACACAAACACAGATAGTACTTCAATACGTATTTATTTTACCAAAAAATAAACCAACTTCTATAAATATGAATTTAAAAAAAAAAAAAATGTAGCAGAAAAAAGGTTTTGAAATCCCACAGCCCGGGTTCTTTTAGTCCCAAGTGCTTTTTTTACATACCTATATAAAGGACAGATCAATTCTACTCATTCATAAAAGCTTAGTGAAGCTTAAATGTGATTGCTGTCAGCCAGGACAGAAGGAGTTAGCTCAATTTCACTTCCTAAAGGCTAGACTGTCCAAAATAAAGCTATAGATAGAAATCTCTGAGATAAACAAGCTACCTTACCAAGCAATGCCATAATTCCATTCATTGTTTTGTTAACACACATGGTATAGAGCCTCGTTTCTTAATTTGGAATGCATCTGCTACTGCAATGAGCCACGTACACCTGCTGACATCACAACGGGTTACACATTTGCTACAAAACAGATTCCCCTTTGTTAATACGGCTTTATTTTAACGTGAAGCTTGACAAACAAGTCTGTTTTCTTGTTTATCACCCACCAAGATTAATTAAATTATGTAGAATGTTTCCAAAGTTATCTTTTCCAGCCTTTTCTCTTTTTAAATGTGGGCAGCGATGTGTACTGTTTGTGACTCCCAACTAGCAGATTGGTGCGTACTATAAAGCTACTGTTGCTAGAATTTCTAAGGTTTCATTGTATTCCGCTCAACAGGAGCTTTAATAGCATCCTCGACAATACATGTGTTCCAATGAATTTAAACCAAACTTTTTAAAACTGCAGCTTAGAATTTCCAAATTGCTGCAAAAAATTCTCAAAATACTTTATTACAGAGAAAACTAATTTTGTCTTCATTTAGTAGCAACTTTACCCACTAACAATGTTTAAGTAATTGGTCATAGTTTTGAAAATCAATATTTATGCTTAATTTTAGATTTTATCTGCATATTGTGATTTATTGTGATGTAAGTGAGAGCAGCTATTGCAAGTATAACTGTTTAATAATATTTCCAAACCTTAAATGAGCATTATATGCAGAATTAATACCACAGCTCAGAATAGAGATTATAGTCACAGGAATCTGCTGTAACCAATTTTTAATGGTCTGACACTTAGGCCTTGATTTAATATAGTTGGATAAACATTTATATTATTTTTTCAACACAGTAACCACTTAGGACGTGTCAGTACATCCTAACTATAACAAGCTTTAACTCGTTGCGGTTCTACGTCGCAATATATACAACAAAATATTTTACCTCTTGTGGTTCTCAGTACAAGGCACCAATATTTAACACAAATGATTACAGCCAGAGTTAAAGCAGACAGGGCATAGAGAGGTTTTAAACCTCCTTTATGTAATATGCTTTTTTATCTTTTTATTTATTTTTACTTTTATAATGATATGGCTAGCACTGGTCATGCAACATATTAACCTTTACGCCATCAAGGGTTTTTAACTATTGGCACCTAGCTGCTAGTGTTGCCAGTGGACAAATAGTTATTTAAAAGAAAAATCTGTGCCTGGCTGGGCCTGGAGTTGCTGCATTTGGTCTGGATTTTAGCCGTCTGGCGGAAATCCAGACCAAATTCAGGCAAATTATATTTCATGAACCATTTTTGGATTTTGGCGTCCGAAAAGCCCTGTGAGCAGCTGGATGGTTTTACCCCACCTGGTATGTGACTGTTTTAGACCAAACCAAGTGTTTGCTTGAGTATCTGCCCCTTTCCAAATATTTAAAATAAAATAATGTGTGCACGCTGAAGAAATCACACGGCCACCAAAAGTTCAGTTAAAATTATAACTTCCAAGTGTATTGAGGGGGAGGGAGCAGCTGCTTATATGGGCAAAGGAATGCATCACGTGCAAACATTATTAGTAAGCATCTACGTAATTCTCTCTGTAAGCTTTTAATTGGTTAAGTTCTTATTTGGATGTGCTTCCTCCAGGATGTTGATGTCATCATCTTAGGTGTAGTCCCGGATGGAGACACCATCTTGTTACACAAGGTTTTGTTCGATGGAGGGGGTGCTCTAGCAGCCATTTTGAGTAATGAATGAGCACAGGTGCACATAGTAAATAGACATTTTACTTATATTAATTTCTATCCATCACAGGACCATTCAGACTTTAAGGAATATCCAAACATTACTATAGAGTTGCACTAGTGAATGGCCTGATGCTTTTTGGTTGATGTCATTGCAAACTTACAATGAAATGGTTGAAATGGTTGTTTAAAAAATTCTTGGCATAACGCAAAATGAGTTACACTTATAAGTCACCTTGTGAGCATTTGGCAAACTGACCAGAAAGTCTATATTTAGCTATTTAAACAAAACACCATCAGTGCAAATAATATTTGCAGCTTTAGGCAACTTGCTTAAAAATAACAGAAAATTAAACACATAGATTTTAATAAAAAGTACATTTGTCAATAGTATATGGTACAATGTACCTCTAAACTTGCATTTTAATGCTTTGAATAGCCTCATGGGCAATATTCATAGGCTAATGTAAGCTGGCAGTAGGTTCTATTAACTTGTGTGAGTTTTTTAATGAATATACACTGTGGCTGGTGGGTGCATTGCTCAAGTGTGTCTGGCAGATGCATTCAGAATAGTTATTTTAGTCAGCGGATTATAGAATTGTATCAGCTTGTCACTGGTCAGTGTCTTTCACATCTATTGGAAATGAAAAGCAACAAGTGAGATGAAGATAGGGTCACAAGTTTATTAATGTTGTTGTTATTATTATTGCAGCTTCTGGAAAATGTTTACTAAATGTAATTAGCACAGGTTAGCTATTTTAGCACAAATGTTAATATTCTGAAAGGTTATCTAGATGCCTGAAATATTTCTTCTATTTAGAAAAGACAATAAATGAATGTAATAGGTAAAATAGATAGTATAATGTTAACTAAATACTATGGATATAAAATATTTTAAATTATACTATAACATAGAAAAAAGCATATTATTATTCAGACCTGGAAAATCTTAAAAGATTAAAAACCGAGGTTCACTTATTTCCACACTTAGTTCCTTAAGTAGTCGTGGGTGAATACCGTCAGGCCCTGGAGCTTTGTTTATATTAACTTTCTTTAGTTGCTGCAGCACCTTTTCTTTGAGTCATCTAATCACAATTTTGTGTAATATTTCTTGTAGCAATCATTTGCATATTTCTAGTCATAGGTTCTTCCTTAATATATACTGGGGAGAAACAGTTATTTAAAATGTCTGCCTTTTCTTGGTCTTCATTAACGTACACCCTTATCCTGGTTTTCAGTGCACCTACACTTTTATTTTTGGGATTTTTAGAATTTATGTACTTTAAAAATGCTTTTGGTTGGTTTTGCTGTCTTTGGTTATCACTATTTTGTCATTTAGCAAATCTAAACCATGCATTATTGGTTTTCTTATATCTTTTATAGGATGTCTGTGATTTGTCTGATTTAAATGCTTTAAATGCCCTTCTCTTATATTAAATTTCTTGATTTACCTTCCCAATAAGCCACATTGGTTTCAATTTGTTTCTTTTATATTTATTACCCAATGGTACATACTGAAAAATGCACCTTCCTAATATTCCATTTATCCTCACTGTTTTTTAGAATCGGTTCAGTATTGTCAGTCAACATATTGTAAAGCTGGAGAGAAAAAAACAAGGCACAAGAGTGTACTGAGAATGGACAGCAGCTGAAATAGCCTGCCTGTCACCTCCTGTTCTGTTCTGTTCTGTTCTGCGGAGATGTCTGGCCTTAACTTCTGGTATCCAGTACTCTTTTTACAATTCTTGTTTAGTTTTTCTTGTTTTTTTTTCTTGTTTTCTATTCTATGTCTGGTTTTCTTTATACTCAATTTTCTGGGTTCATTCCCTTTTCCGTTCCTGGAATTCCCAGTCTCCTGGATTCCTTTAAATTTTTGTTTTTTGTTACCACACCCGTTACTTTGCCATTTAATCCTTTTTTTGTTTCAGTCATTACCTCTGCTCCTTTCTTTGCAGGTAAATACTGTGTGTGTTTTAGTGTTAATTTAGTCATGCATATCTAGGCAGTTAGGACCCACCTTAATTTGAGTACTTTGACGCAGTGGTGGGCTGCATACATGTTGGCCATTTATTTATGTCTAAATCTCCAATGTTTTACATATATAATACTTAGTTATGTCTCCTCTTGTTTTGCCTTGCATCGCTTGTCTAGTTTTATTTTGTCTTCCCAGTTCATGTACAGTCCTGTCCTGCGCTGTTCATGTTTCCTTCATGTCTTGTGTACATGTTCTGGGTTCTGCTTCTAGTCTTGTCTTGTTTTCTTGTTAGGTGCCTGTTCTAGTCTTGCCTTGTTCCTGTACTGGATACATTTCTGCTGCAGAGCCTCCCTATCCATATACTGGGAGGTCTGCATATTTTCATCTGCTCCTGGCTTCTGCTTTAGCTGCATCAGGGCCCTGGTATGTGGCCGCACAAACGCTGGTGCTCAACACCAGGGGCGTGTGGTTACCCTGAACCAGGCCCTGATAGTCCATTTCCACGCTGTGATTCCCATCATCATCATCAGGCACTCAAGGGTCCCGGTCTCCGTACCGCCACCTGTGAAACTGCCCTTCGGTGGGTCCCCGCTCAAATCTCAAGCTGGTTTTAGCTCATCTTGTGCCATTACGGAGAGAACATATCTGAAGCATATCAGACTGGTCCCACCTGTATGGGCAGTCCAGATCTGAAATGCCAGCAAGTTCCCTCTGCACGAGAGACACATCAACCCCAGATGTTCATTTCAGCCTTGTTAGGCATCATCAGTGAGGCATAGCTGATATCTCTCTAGGCACTGTGAGCAAGGGGTCCACGTCTGAATTACCCTTTAAACTTACGGAGAGCAAAACAACAAGGCACAAGAGTGTACTGAGAATGGACAGCAGCTGAAATTGTTGTAAAGCTGCCCTTATTGAAATTGACGTTTTTAAAATTATATGTTCTATTATACCCCATTTGCATTTGTTTGTTTTTTTTAGTTTATTTCAAAGGATGCCATATTGTGATAACTATTTCCCAAGTTCTCCCCTACTTGAATGTTGGTCAAAAGATCAACATTATTTTGTCATAACCAGATCCAGACATGGATCCTTTCTAGTTGGTGCATGTACAAGTTCTGACATCAAGGTTTCATTTAACAGGTTCAAAAACCTGATTCCCTTTGCTGCAGTACTGGTCCATCTATCCCAATTTATGTTTGGTTAATTAAAATCTCCATGCAATCAATACATTAGTCACATGTAACCTTTAGATTCGTAAGGACATCCTAATTAAATCAACCAAGTTTATGTATCTGAGGTTTTTAGTATCATTTTCTAGAATCCTAGCTCAGTAGTAACAGTGAGCAAATTAGTATGAGAATTATTTGATATGTATTTTACTTTCTTAGGGCTTTAAGAATAGTCTGAATCTTTGGACACTGCTAGTAGAGTTAGGTTGTACATTAGCAACACACTTAATTAAATTACTATGTTGCCAGCTTTACTGGCACCTTACTGCTTGTTTTAATGATTGTTTATAATGTGTGAATTTTGTGATGTTATAATTAAAATAACACATTTTAATTATTTATTGCAGTTTTGTGTTAGTGTTATTCAATAAATACCCAGTGGTTGATAAAAAAAGTAAATGTTTAACTGTAGGTTTGTTAACTCGTTAATTATCAAAGATGATCTAGACCACCATGGCAATGTGCTTTTTCAAGATTATATTTCAAAATGTAATGTTCTATTTGTTTAGCGGTAGCAGGTCTGTATAAAGATGCTTAAGCTAAATAAAGAGGACACCCTATGCTGCTACAAGGCCTTAAGGGACAAATTATGATGACAGCATGGAATTCCATCAGTCCTTTACGGATTAACATTGGCTTTCTACTATCTATTTGTGAAAGAGACCAAATACAAATGGGTTCCAGAGGGATGCTACCTATCACCTCAGAAGGTGATACTGTATTTAAAGACAAATATTAGTAATTTCATTTATAAATCACCTCTCGTAAACATAAACTTTAATTTTTGGGAAGGTGATGTGCAAAACTCCCATGTTATTGTAAAATGTGAGTCACAGTATTTTTAATAAAATGTTTTTTTAAAACAATATCTGATTTAGGCAGAGAAGATATTTGTTTGTGTTTGCTGGCTGCTGACCTCCCAGTTCTTCATGTCCCTTACTACAAGCACCATGGAAGAAAAAACTTCCATTTATGCAGTGACGTGTGCAACAGCAGGTGACTTCTAGAGCATAAGGTGTGACCATGAAAACTACATTGCTCCAGAACAATAGATTTAAATCATCCTACATATTAAAATAATTTTTTTGAACAATTTGGTGTGGAAGACAGAGAGGTATTGCTCAAGACAGAAAATACTGTTATAAGCAACAGATTGTTGTGTCATGAGCTTGGTACTGTAAAAGAAGAACTACATAAATTATCATTGGTCTGGTCTTTAGATTCTTGTATGTGTGCAGGTTATATTGTAGTTACGTTTAATGCATTAGATGTGCACCATGAGATCACATGTATATTGTATTTTTACTCGGCATGTAGTTTCACATGAATGCATTTTTTTTAAAAAATCTTTATTTTTGCAGTGCATAATTAGTTACATATTGGAGGTAATACATTTAACGGATTACATAAGTTGGTACAATGCCATGTTGTCCTTTACGTGTGTGCTGTTGGGGTTCAGTGGGGGAACAGCGAGTGGTTGCGCATTGGGCTGTGTGGGTATGTGTTCCCTGAACTGTTAGCCATGGAAGTGGAGGTTCTGGTACTGGTGTAGGCTCTGAAACCTATGTGAGTGTCTGTGGACTTGGTGACAGGGGGGGGGGGCGAGGCCCGACCCGCGCTTATGGTAGGGGGTCAAGTGTGTACTTGAGTGTCTAGCATGTGTGGGGGTAATATGATTTGTGGGGTCCAGTATGTATGCAGCTATGCAGCGAGAGATTTTAAGCAGAAATAAATAAAAAAGAGAAGAACAACATAAAAGAGGTCAACGTGTAGCAATATTGGTAGCTACGTTAGGGAGTCCAGTACTACGTCCAGTGGGCCTTCAGCTTGCACCAGGCAACAGAGGGTGCCATTCTGGCATTCTAGCGCTTTGGACCTGTTGTGGTAAGTTCTACGTTGGTCACTGCGCCTGTGTCTCCTGTGGACTTCCTGGGTACGAATGGTGCCGTGCCGGCTGGGTCCCAGGTGTGGGGCCGGGCCGCCACTTGTGTTCTCCCGGTCTTGAGTGAGTCCTTTGGGAAGCCCAACCTCACCAGGGTCGCCTCTGCCTCCCAGATATCTTGGACTGGATAGGAGTCCCCGTTCTGTGTAACCGTCAGCATGTGGGCCATCTTACACCGGTATGTAATACCCTGCGCTCGCAGGAATGTGAAGGGCTGCAATGTTTTTTTCCACGCTAGGGTGCCCCCTGAGAGGTCAGCGTAAAAGGTGAGCAGAGAGGTCTCGAATTGGTATGGTGTTTGTCCTCTGAGGGAGCTCAGCACCGCGGCCTTGTCCTGGCCTGGCCTGGAAGCGGACGATCAGGTCCCTTGGGGTTGTGGCTGGGATTCGGAACTTGTTATCAATTGCCACCGATTTAGCTTGTCTGGGGGTTAGGAGTGCACACAGGAGTTTTCTAATGAAGTGTGGTAACTCCGCGTCCAGCACTGTCTCCGACACCCCTCTAATCTTAATGTTGTTGCGGCGTCTGGAGTCGTCCACAGCTGCATATCTCCGTTCCAGAGTGGTCTGTTGCTTTTGGAGCGTGTGTAGCTCCTGTTGCAGTTGGGTGAGTTGTGTAGTGGTGGCGCGGGCGTTCTCCTCGAGTGTGCCCATGTGGCCTGTGAGGCCCATCAGATCTTTTCTGAGCCCGGCTACATCTGCCTGGATATCGCGCCATAGGAGCCTCCTGGAGCTCCTGCATATCCGCCTTGGTGACTGGTGCTGCACCTGCTTGAGGTCCGGTAGGTGCAGGGGGCGATGTCTGTGCCCTTGGTGCAAGTAGGTGGAGGTACTCCGACCCATGGTCTGGTCAACGGAGAAGTCTGAGCTCTCTCCCCTGTAGTGTTATAGCTGGGATTGCTGGGCGCCATGTGCTTGCCGTCATAGATCTCCTATGGTTGCTCCAGCTCTTGGTTTGTCTGATTTTTGTTTCTTACTCTTTCGGCCCATGACTGCTTGTGCTGTTTGTGGGTCCAGTGGTGCCTTAATGTATGTATTTTTAATGTGTGTACACAATATTTTCAAGGAGTTATGTGGGTGTGTGTTTGCTTATATTTGTTGAAGATCACTTAGAACTCTTGTATTTCACTTGAAACTCATTCCATCTCACTTTCCGCTCTGATTTGATATTAAATGCAGGCAGGGGATTAGAATGTAAAATGTAAGGGAAGTACAGTTGTTCAGAATGAAAAACGGACACAGAGTGCCAGACAGTTATATTTGAGAGTTTTACCATTTAATTTGCACAACATATCTAACACTTTGACAAGGGTTTTTTTGTGCCAACAAAATCAAAACAACAGATGATGAGTATTCAACCATAGTGCTATGAAACCTCTTATTAAGCTCTAGTACAACCAACGGGTTTCAAATTTAGCATTATTAGTTGAATTAATTGCACTTGTGTGAATTGAAAGTGTCACGTGATCTCAAATATATACACCTGTTTCCCCGAGTTTATAGGGAGCATCATTAAGACCAGGAAAATATCAAAC
>OW240914.1:144721539-144759499 GCA_933207985.1 Pelobates cultripes | reverse complement strand
GAATGGAATGGAGAGGTGTCTGCGGTTAACCACAACGTTCTAATTGGGGCCAAGAGGTTAACCAGCAGCACACTCCTCTCCTGGGTGGCCGCTCGTTCGGTAGTTTCAATCGGCATTTTGCAAATACACGAACGGGGGTATATGAACAGGCAATTCCGCGAACAAAGGGAAACAGACGAACCAACAATGCAGATGAATCTGTCACAGTAGTATACCAACACAATCCATGAGCTTGGGCATAAGAATAGCCTAGTTATGATATAAAGGTACATCATATAATATCTACCAACCATCCCTGATACTATGTATACGTGTATACAATGTATACAGTGCATCACCCAGTGGCAGTAGGTTACATAAATGAAAGAGGATGTATCTCATATATATTTATAACTGGGAACTACAACAGAGTAACACAAATGTATCTCTAATAATTTCAACAGTGAAACTGGAAAAATATAAGCTTAAATTCCAGGGCTCGCTATATCACAAATAAAATAGAGTAGACAGAATTGCATCGAATAAAATAGATGCATCAAACAACACTTAGATAAAAAAGAGAAGATGAAAGACTCTCATTTAGCGAATATAATTTACTAAATTAAATCTGAATAGATAGATGTAACAAAATCACTTAGATAAAAGGGGAAAACGAGAACCCCTCGTTTAGCCCTAGAGGGTGAAGAGTCTTTAATAAATATATCCACATGCATTTCCTCTGCAATTTGAGGCCACAGAATTTGAGAACTTTGGGATCACCCCCATGGCATTCTTTTAGATGTCTTGAAATAGGTGATTCCACTAAACTTTATGGAGATCTCACGTGCTCCTTGATTCTTTCCTTAAAGGGGCAGAAAATGTTTCCAACATATTTCAGATTGCACTTGTAGGGTAGTAAATAAACCAAGTCTGCAGTATTCCAGTTGAAAAAGATGCTTGATGTTAAAGATTTGATGTTTTTTGTCTGACACCTTTTTTGAGTCACGCTGGATGTATTTGCATGCCACACATTTCCCACATTGATAAGTGCCATGGGGGGGTGGGGGGGGGAGTACCCAACCAAGTACCAACTGAACCTACATTCAGTTGTAGATGACTTGGAACTAAAATATCTCTGAAGTTTCTGCCTCTATGAGCTGTGATGTCCACCCTTTCCCTTTTTTTTAATTTTATTCATACATAAAGGGACACTGCAGACCCCTAAAGCACTTCATACTTCAACAGAAATTGGCAATTGTATAAATTAACTTTGTGACACCACCCTGGGGGTGATAAAATTGTCCTGTGCTAAAATCAAGTGGCAAAAATTTCTCAGAGTACCTGAATTGCAAAGACTTCTCATTTAGCAGCATCGGGAAGTCTGTAATTGGCCAGCCACAGAAAGTCTGGGCGGTGTTAGAGGGGGAGGACCTGCAAGGACTACAGACAAGAGATCTGCATATTTTTCAAGCTGTTTTAGATATACTCCCAATGGAAATGCATTATTAAATGCATGCATGTTTTCACTGGATGTATATTGACTAAACAGTGATCATTTTATTTTTTTGTATTTGGGCAATAGAGTGTCCCTTTAATGTTATGTTAGGTGTACATATAGAATACTTAATTTTAAAAGAGCATTTTTTGTCCTTTAAAAACAGTATATAATATGTATGTGTCAACTTAAAGAAAAATCCTTATATTATGGCGTAACAAACACATTGCACAAATTCTAGGTTTTGTTTTGGTTCATAAGCTGGACAATTACCTCCGTACTGAAGTGGTTAGTCATACACAAGTGAGAATAAAAAAACATCTAATTCAAATACTTGCATTATTGAAGGTTTGAAGAATGTGTAAATCTGTGTTTCTCAATTTCCAGTACAAGCCAACATTTTTAATTATTCTCAGCAGATAAGAGCCAACATTTTCCAAGCCATCTTTAAAAGAACAACAGAATTTCAGTTCAAATTATTTTCTACACTAATCAGGGGAATACAAAATATATGATTACAAATACTTTGATTCACAATAAATAATGCATTACAAATTGCAATATGATTTGAGATTGTATTTATAGCTTTAACACTTGATCTGCATTGATATGCCGAATTTTAATGGAGAATAGATTAAGACTGGGCACTGCTGTTATTTATCAAATGCATTGTTTAAATAATCCACATTTCGATTAAACCATGGTATTAACTGAGTTCTGCTTATTTGAGAAAAACTGTATGATATTAGTCATCCCTGAAATTACTGAAATTCTGTATATGCTTAAATCACATCCATAGGGAAACAGGCGGTTTACAGGATAATGAATACACAGAGGAATTGTTGATCAAAGACTGAAAATATAACACATGATTTATAAAGGAGAATTTTTGTTAAGTGTTTTGAAGTGCCCATGGTGATCATTCAGTAGATAAATTGAAAGGCTTAACATGATGTGTTCTATATTATTCCGATAATTGTTTTCATATTACTGTTTGTTACTTTGATCAATAAGAACATCCTGATATATGTAATAAAATAAATAAATAAAGATGATTTAATGTGCCTGGGGAAAATAGATCAGATTTAATGAAATATACTCCCATGAAAGTAGACAAGAGTGATGTGTGGATACACATTTACAGGACTATTCAGTAATCCAGGACAAGTTTTTGAGTTGACCAGGGAATTGCAAATTTTTAGGCCAATAATAGCACAGCCAGGTTGGCCTAATATTTGCAATTCCTTTGGCAATTTACTCAAAATTCATAACTTTGGACAATTTACAAATGCAATATTTTCTTGATCATGCTAGGTAATGTAAGAATAGTGTTATAACCCACTGTGACATTTTTAACGGAATAAAGTCTTGGGAATCTATCCCTATAACTTTGAATTTCCAATTTATGACCTGATTTAATTTTTCACTTCCAACAGCATGCAAACTTTGCTTCTTATTTTTTCATTTTGAAGCATTTCAAAAAAATTTTGTCCTATTTATTTTTATCTTTGCTCTAGTGCTGGTTTGCACCTGCACAGTAACAATTTTCTCCTAGGGCTCTACTAATTCATTCTGTATATACAGATATACTAAAATATGTACCCCTTTAATCGTATATTCTACAGAAATATTTTTAGGTCAAACTTCAAAGCTGCATTATAGCAATCAGGGAGAGGAATGTGTGTTCTTAGCTCATTTAGAATATGGCAGATATTGTTTATAGGTTGCAATAACAGCATGCAATGCCATGTATAATACCTATGCTTGTTGTAACTTTAGTAAATGATTTTGGTATTATGCCCACATATTGACATTATTTTACTTTATGTTGTCTTTTTAGGAAGCTTCATTCCCAGTGTTAAATCACTTTTTCTTACATTTACAAAGAAAATGACTTTTTGCAGAATGTGGAACACATATGTTCTTGCTATGAAGTCAACTCATAAATACAGCATTGTCGTAAATCCCAAAGGTGTTAGAATATTTAGTTAGTTAATTCCCCACATATAACATGAATTACAGATTATTACAGGCATCACTTTCAGACTCTGACAACAAAATTAAGTATTCATAAGTATCTATGCCCAAAATCATATTAATCTGATCATATTAACCATATTAATCATATTAATATTTGGATGTGATCAATTAATCATATTATCAATATTATTATATTGAGTGTTTCTTTATGATTTGTTAATAAGAACAAACAAATCAAAGGAATTCTCTTTTTTATGTTACATTCTAAGAATGAGTAAAAGAGAATCCAATTTGAATAATAGACGTTAAGTTTTAGAGCCAAAAGAAGCATTCTAAGGTAAGGTTGGTAAGGTTGCCTTATAGAGATATTCTTTAGCTTTTCAGTTTCCTTTGTGACATTGCCAACTCTCCTTCAGCCAAAAGCATCTTGCCAAAATGTTCCCTCCCCATAACAGATATAAAGTAATTTCGCTCTCTGCAATTTTCAATTACAGGGTTACAGAACATAATCTCTGCAAAGAGCATCCCATGAGGTTCCAGAATCAGGCATACTTCATGTCGCTAATTATCCAACCCTGGTATTCTGTAATACACTAGATTTTTTTTTTTTTTTATGGGCTTGTTATCAACTTTCTGAGCACACAAAATATCTCCACAGAACTCATCTGATTACAACCTGCATACAGACCTTTAGCGAACACCTGTCCCCAGGCCGGTACTGAAAAAAGTTATTTGACTCGTTGACACTACCATGGATTGGTGCTGGGAGGGTTTGTCTAGGTACTTATTCCAACAGATCTTTGTAGATAGATCACCAGGGTATCAGTAAGAACAGTTAGTTTTATGGTTAGGGGCTGGCACATGTCTTTCTCCATGTTCCTAATGTCAATGGGTAGATTTAGAGCTGCTGTTTAATCATCTGCTGTTTGGCATATCCAGATCCAGATATGCCAAACAGAGACACAATTTTTAGTCACAGCACAAAATGCAGGTCTCATACAGGTAAGACTGTGCTTTGTGATCCTAAATGCTGCATCCGGGCAGCATTTTCCTTATATTTGTGGCACCCTTTTCTGCCACAGCATCTCTACATGTAAATGTATGGTGTCTGAGCACATCTATACAAAACTTCTTCGATAACTGTGTTCCAACCTAGTCATATTAAGTCCTGGGCCTGTGTTAGCATCACAATTTGCATGTGGAGTAATTCAGTGTTTTCTCAGGAATCCTGAAGCATCTGTTATACTATCCTCTGAAGTCCTGTTTGAAAATATATTTCTAGATGATTTTTTTATGCCTGTTTAACCTTGGAGCAAAAGTGCAATTGCATTCTCATGGTCTCTAATCTCTGCTTTCCTGGGCCAAAGGTCTGATCCTGTAAACAAGGGTAAGGAGACACTGCCGTCTTGTTTTCATTCATTGTCTAGGATGACAATCCTTCTATCGAGTTCCTGCAGCTAACCAGAAGTAGGAGATCCACAGCAGGCTCTCTAAAAGGTTCTGATGTAATTTGTATTAATAGACACCTAATTCATGTTTTTGACCTCTTCCTAAATCTTCAGCTCCTGTTGTATATCCCATCACACCTGCAATTCTCCAGCTGCATCTGGAAGCAAGGATCTAGAATTTGTGGCCCACCATTTTTCAAATTATTTTTAAGCACTTATAGCAAGTTCCTTCACTACCTGAAAAACATTGCTAACAACTTCCCTGGAAAAATTAATGCCAAGTGCTTATTTCCCTTAGAGTTCAATGTAATCCAACTATGTCCCCAATCAATAACATAAAAAGACACTATACATATAAGGCAGGGTTTGGCAACCTTCGGCACTCAAGATGTTATGGACTACATCTCCTGTGATGCTGTGACAGCATTATGACTGTAAGAGCCTACCCCTATTATAGGGTATTTATCTAGATATCCTTGAGCCTCGTATGGGTGCATATTGGTGTAGTATTTCATAATTTGTAACAAAGAGAACTCTATGAAGACTTAAAATAAATTATTAGTTACCTATAGTCAGAGTAGTTAACTAATAACCAAATGTCCAACACAGAAAGAGCTCTCAATTCAAAAAAGCTTCTAAACCATCTAAATTAACTTGAAAAAATAAGATCTGCATAAACTTTTTCATAAAAATGAAACTATCATTTATGCACAGGGCATGTTTCATAACATATGTGTTCTTATACACTCTGCTGTAGAAGGGGGCAAACAAATAAAGGCTTATGTGATTGGCTGACTGCTGCCTGTCTCATGTTTTTTCCACACTATGTCACATCCCCCACAATTACTATAACCCAGCCTTCCATCATGAGGTGCTGTAATGGAATCGGGTGACACCAATGATTATTACAAAACCCTGATTGTTTATTTAAAACACCTTCTGATTTATGTGAGATGTGGGTGGGTGAGTGAGTGAATAGTAATCACAGTTCCTTTCTGGTTTTGTGTGGATTCCAGAGGACAATGTTCTAATTGTTATTCTTTTGCAGAACATTTTGAACATTATTCTCAAAGGCTATATTTAATTGGAATACCTTAATAAGAATATTTATTTTGGAAAGCTGCCAAAACGTAAAGGGGCACTATAGTTACTAGAATCACTACAGCTTAATGTAGTGGTTCTCGTGTCTGTAACTTGTCCCTGTGGGCTTTTCAAAGAAAAGACAGTATTTACTTTACTGCCTAGTAACATCTCTAGTGACAGTAACACTAAATGCTCCTCATAGAGATGCATTAATTTAAAGCATCTTTATGAGGAGATATTGATTGGAGCAGGCGATGGCTTGTCACTCATGCGCTATTTCCTCCCGATGCTTTCCTATGAGAATGCATTGGATTGGCTGAGATCATAAAGAATGAGGATGTCAGCCATGGAGGGCATGACCAGCTCGGCAGTGGAAAAAAGGTAAGTTAAAAATATTTTATCTCCACAAAGAGGGGGATCAGGTAGCTAAACATGTATTTCAGCACTATAATCAATAAATTTTTGTATTCCTGACACTACAGTGTTCCTTTAAGTAAGATAATTTAATTTAAGGATAGTCCCTCTACCTTAGCTAGTATACTGGATAAATGCTTTTTATATATATATATATATATATATATATATATATATATATATACACACATCCATCTATTTCAGAGAGAGTTTGGCTATCTTGAAGTCAATTATATTTATCTGTTTTAATAAATATTTTTCCTTAACAGTGATAACTAATTATACCACCTTCTCACGATAGCATTCTGTTATCATCATATGCTAGCTACTTTTTCAAAATGCCTTGTACTAATAATTTTAACCAATAATTTAGTCTGTTACATTGCTACATAATTATGATGATCAAAAGACAAACAGAGGTATTCACTAAACCATTAATTGTCACTAATTAATTATGCATGTGTGTCTTCCAGTTGGAGTCTGGTCAATGTCTCCCAATACACAGCATATTAGTTTGCCTCTAAGCTATTATTTCCCAATAATTCTTAACATTCATTTCCCTTTTAGTTGTTGAATAAAGTGTTTTCCTCTTATACCCATATTAGTAAATAACTTTTAAGTTAATCATACAGATTGCCCTTCTTCTCAATTAGAGAGCTTCCTAAATTTTTATCCACACTTGGGTGGATTATTTTGTATGTGTGTTAATAATTCAGATCAGGTTAAAGTGACCTTGTGGTTATGGTGCCTGGAGCCCATGATCAGTTCCTGGCATCATATGACAAAGTGGTGGATGTAGATCTATGCTCCACTTCAATCCATACTAGGGGTAGCGAGCAGTGATAGGCTGAGAGTATCAACTGAGCTTTCTCAGCCAACAACTTTCCTAATCATGGGTATTAATTTATGTTGTGTATGGTGGGAGCATAGCTCCACCACCGCTACGTCATCATTGGGAGCCGGGCTGCCAGGGACCAAACATCTCTGCTAAATGAGGATTAAACCACTGAATCTAGGTACCATAACAACTTTAATCAGTTCACATGGTTATGGTGCGTAAAGTGTCCCTTCAAAATCAGATGAGCGGAGACAAGAAAAGTTACATGATTAGCAAAAATCTTAATGGTGGATGGCTGCTTTAATCTGACAGTAAGATGCCTTAGTGCTGTGTGATTGAATAACTAAATCATCACTAAAACAAGTATGACATTCTTATTTTCTTATTGTCACTAAGGGCACGGGTTTACTACTCTAAGCAGATTGGATTCCACACAGATACACATCATGATAATTTTACCAACAAAGGGTTTTATTACTGCATTAAAAGAATATGACAGAAATGATTTTATTACAACCAATTCCATCTAATCATTGCATTCTATTTACAGAGACTTACTCAATTTACTCTCAGAATTTAATTATAGGAGAAAACCAGGAGCTATTCTTTCAGCCATTATTTGGAATAAATCATAGCTAGCAATTGTTATTTGATTACAATAATGGTGTTTAAAACAAGCTTTCCTTATCTGCAAATGCCAGAGGTCATACAGAGAGTACATACAAGTGATGTCAGTATAATTAATGTGTAAAACATAATATGGTCATTTAAAGATGCAGTCTCACGTAGCACAAGAATTGTTTTAATTCAGGCATTTTCCAACTGTTCTTCTGCGAAAGGAGAACCAAAGATGGATGAGTGGAATTTATAGAACTTACATAATCATGTGAAACATGACAACAGAAAAAGAATAACATTCTAAACACTTGTGTGTATATACCTCAACATACACCAAAATCACTCAAAAATTTGAAACAAAAACAAACAATAAAAAAGTGGAGCATGGGCAAAATAACAATAATGTATAACAGTTAAAGCAAAAATGTTGCATGCAAATGTGTATGTAACTAAACAGTGCTTTGCTCTGTGTTTCAGCATTTGCCATGCTAATTGACTGCAGTCTATTCAACATCCTTTTTCCAAGGGCACTTATTAACTTATCAGGAGGGTGTATCCTTGTATTTCACCTTCATTTAAAAGAAAGAATGAAGATTTTGTGTTTTATTATCAAAAATATACCGTTGCCAGTCAATTAAAAATATATTTCCTTCATTCCAAATCAATAACCATCATTTAAAACAAACAGTAATGTCTTAAAGACACACACAGATGGTTTAGAAGAGTATAGATCGGCACATTTCATAAATAACATACTTTTTCAAGAATCTTAAAAAATGATGTTATTTACAAAATGGGTTGATCTGTGCACTTCTACACAATTTATGTGCCAGGATTGGCTAGGTAATCCTCAGCAAAGTGAGACGCGATGACCTAACAAAGGCAAAGACAGAGGGATATTAAGTGTATTACCCACCCTTAAAGTTACACTTAATGTAAAGCATGAACTAGGAAGTAGCAGGACTAAACTAGGAAAAGACTATAGGCTAGGAGAGAAACAACAATAAAACACACAATACCAGACACAGGCAATGCTCAGGAGCATGAGAAGTGCAATGTCAGGAACAAGTCACGGATTGCTACACAGGACAGTAAGTAAGATGAGCCAGGGACTGGTACACGGTTTGGATAGCAAGATAAGCCATGGACTGGAACATGAAATTAGGCAAAAGGCAAACAGGCCGGGTACAAATGGGCAGGAGCACATAACATAGTCAGGTAAGCAAGGTTAAAATAACAGTGAAACAAGATCAGAACAAAATGTCAGCAAAAACATTCAGCTGTTTGCAATAAACAAATCAAACAAAAGCAATTGAAATAGCTCAACACATTGAATGCTTCAAGTGGTTTCCCCAAATTCAGTTTAAAAATGCAACGTATAATGACTTCTCCAATCTTAAAATAATTCAACCTTTCATAGCAAGCATCTTTAGTACTTAGTAGAGCACTCTTTTGCTGTTATGACTAGAGTTGAGCAGACACCTGTATGTTCGGGTCCGGCGGGTTCGAACTTTGAAAAAAAGTCTGGGTTTGGGCTCGAACCTGACCCCGAACTTGACCCCAAACCAGAACCCCATTGAAGTCAATGGGGACCCGAACTTTTGGCCACAAAAATGCCTCTAAAAAACTCCTGGAAAGAGCTAGAGAGCTGCGAAAGCAGGTAAAATGGGGGTAAGAGTAGGATAAGTGCCCTGCAAACAAATGTGGATAGGGAAATCACTTAAAATAACATAAAAATTAAAAATACAGTTGAGCCATAAAAAAGCACTAGATGGAATCTTTGATTTTAGCTTTGGAAGAACATAAATCAAAATCTAAAGCATGGCTGTCAGGAGGATCAACAGAATTATCCATTTGAGAGAGGGTTGGAGTGCAGGGTATTCTCTTTCATTGTTCAAACTGAGCTCAACTCCTGATGCATGGAGAAAAGGCCTTCACAAGCCTCTGCTATTGTGTACATAGTTTATACTAAGTGACCCGTAGGTTGAGGAGGTGGTGACCGTGGTGGTGTAGGTGGAAGCAGCAGTGGAGGAGGAGGATGAGGTAGCCAACACTGTTTTTTATATATATACATATATATATATATATGTAACGGATCACCTGGCACCCCGACTGGGTACCTCTGTTGAAGGATGCTCCTAGCGCTTCCTGAGGACTCCAAGCACTGCAGCAGACACCACAACCACCGAACCGGAGAAGCATATGAATCCTCTCAAGCATATGAATGCTGTTGACAGTTGAATAGGAACCATACGAATAGGTTTACTCTCTTAGCAGTCAAACTGGAACAGCATACAATAAATCCTTCCCCCAATAATGAGACGACACTTCACTTTGAGGGTTAAAACAGGAACTGACTGTAATGGCCACACACTGGTTTTTATGCAAGTCCCCATGCAAGGGGACATCCCACAGGGTGGGACACAGGACAACCAATCGTTACAGGGGAACCGTAAAACACACCCACAATTACATCACAATCCCTCCTCTCTGTCCAGGAGATAATTGTGAAGTAATCAAATTATCTCCCAGGAAAGAGGCAAGACTCCATTAACCACATGGCAGACAAAGGACAATAAAAGACATAAAATTACATACAGTTACATTTATTCCATAAAACATAGACATTCTACATATCCCCAGATAGCTTAGATCTGAGTGCACATTACTACCGAATGGCGCTCAGATCACATACATACAGTTCAATCGCCATGGAGCCAAAGTCTTTCATACAGTCTTTCAGTATACAGCTGGGCTCCATGGCATAGCTATCTGGGGTAGCATGGCTTTAACAGTCCGCAGAAAGGCACGAATAAACCTTTCTGCCGGTAAAATAAAAGTTTAAAATGCAGGACCATAGTCTAAAGGGAGCAGGCGAGCAACCAGGCTTCTCCAGTGTACAGTGGCGAGGTTGGTTTCGCCACAATATATATATATATATATTTTAATTGGGGTAGCCCCCAAAATATTGGGACATATAAAAAAGACAACTCTGTTCCGCAGCGTAGGTGTTGACATTATAGTTGCGCAGGCACTTTGTTGACTCTAGAGAACCTCGGGCCAATCGCACATCCCTGTGGCAGCGACTTTGCATGCGGATGTCATCCAAATCAACTTTCAATGCCAGTTTAACAGGGAATCAGGGTTCCATTCCGTACAGGGATCCTGAGAAACGGCTACCACATGCAAGGAAGGCAGCAGGCGCGCAAATGACCCACTCCAGATGCGGGAAGGTAGTGATGACAAATAACAATACAGGGCTCTTTAGAGGCCCTGTAATTGTAATGAGTCCACTTGAAATCCTTTAACTCTGATCAATTGGAAGGAAGTCTGATGCAGAGCCACTGACCCGTGTGTGCTGCAGCTGAAACTCCACTATCGCCTGCTGCTGCTCACACAGTCTCATGAGGCGGTGAGCGGGAAGGCCGAAGTTACGCTGCAGCGCAGACAGGCGAGAAGCAGCAGGGTGAGAACGCCAAAAGTGCGCACAGCCGCTACAGTGAATATCACATCCTGTTCCCAGTTGAGAATCAGTCTGGTGATGGCTTCTGGTATCCAGTACTCTTTTTACTGAAGCTGCATCAGGGTCCTGGTATGTGGTCGCACAAACGCTGGTACTCAACACCAGGGGGCGTGCGGTTACCCTGCACCAGACCCTGCTAATCCATTCCACACTGTGACTCCTAACTTCAACATCAGACATACTGGGTCCTGGTTGTCCGACCGCCGCCCAGACAGTGTCTGGGTCCTGGTCATCGGACTGCCCACCTAACTGTGAAACTATGAATGGATCGTTAAATCAGGTACGAACCCGAACTTTGCAGTTCGGGTACGCTCAACTCTATTATGGATCCTTTGATCGCTACATGTATTACTTGGATAACTGGCAATTCTCGAGCTAATACATGCCGACGAGCGATAGGGGACGGCCGCTCCGCTTTTGCACCCTGCTTCCTCTTATGCTGTGCTGGTGCCCCTGTGCTGGTGCTCACTCGCATGACCTTGATTCCATCATCCTCCACATCATCTTCCACCCACTCCTCAACCCTGCCCTCCTTGCCGGTATGCACACTGCAGAAATCCACAGCACCTGTGTTTTTACAGCATGTAAAGTCTGCAAAGGACATACGGAAATTGTTTTAGAATTGTATCCAGGCAACAGTTTTCCCTATAAACTGACCTCTCAGTTTGACTTGTGATGGTATTGCCCCAGAATTACAATATTGTTGAAGTACCTGTTAGCTATTGATAACTGGTTTAAATTTAGCAGCTTGTTATCTGGTAGTTTCTAGTGTAGAAAATATCAATCTGTTTTTTATCACTTAGATCTGTATAACAAGTGTTGTAGGTTTGAAACAATATTACAAGACCGATGTAGTAAATTCAAATCAAAGTTACGCTTCGATTTGACTCTCAGATATGAAGTGAACAATCCAAATATACTATTTAGCACCAAAAAAAAAAAAAATTGACTCTTTAAAACTCCAATGTAAGCAGCAGATTAGCAGCAAAACAATTAGAATGTTTACAACTGAGCAGTAAGCGCACTATTTGACGCTTCTATTTGACTCTCAGATATGAAGTGCACCGCAGGCCGCATATGTACTATTTAGCAGATTAGCAGCAAAACAATTAGAATGTTTACAACTGCGCAGTAAGCACACTATTAGACGCTTCTATATGACTCTCAGATATGAAGAGCAGGCCACAAAATGTACTATTTAGCAGGTTAACACCCAGAAAATAAGAATGTTTACCACTGCGCTGTAAGCACACTATTAGACGTTTCGATTTGACTCTCAGATATGAAGTGTATCGCAGGCCCCAAAATGTACTATTTAGCAGATTAGCACCCAGAAAATTAGAATTTTTACAACTGCGCTGTAAACACACTATTAGACACTTCTATTTGACTCGCAGATATGAAGTGCACGCCCCCAAATGTACTAATTAGCAGATTAGCACCCAGAAAATTTGAATTTTTACAACTGCGCTGTAAGCACACTATTAGACGCTTCGATTTGACTCTCAGATATGAAGTGCACCCCACTAAAATACTATTTAGCAGTTTAGCACCCAAATAATTTTAAGTTTTAAAACTGCAATGTGACAGCAATATTTGACGCTTCTGTTTGACTCTCAGATATGAAGTAAACCCCACCCCACTAATGTACTAGTTTGCAGAATTATTTCCTAAGCTGTCCCTATCAGCGACAGCATCCTCTCCCTACACTAATATGTGCGTGCGGCGCTATGCGACTCCAGCTTATATATGGAGGCTGGGTCACTTGCTGCACTGGCCAATCACAGCCATGCCATTAGTAGGCATGGCTGTGATGGCTTCTAAGGGCACACAAGTCAAACGCTTGTTGATTGGCTGCCCTGCAGCCTTTGAAAAGGCGCCATTAAATTGACGAACACCGAACTCCAACCCGAACATACAGTGATATGTCCGTGTTCAGATCCGGGGTCCAAAAAAACCTAATGTTCGGTACGAAACCGAACTTTACAGTCCGGGTTCACTCAACTCTAGTTATGACCTGTTGCAAATTAAATGTATAGCCAGACACCAGTTTCCTGAGGAATCCTAGCCCATGAGCAATGGACTTCAGTTCAATAATATGCTCACGTCCCTATTGAAGGTGCTTTTGGCAATGGACAGGAGTCATTATAGGCACTCTGGCTTGTCTGTACCTCTTCAGCTCCACAGACAGCAAACTGTGATGCACTGTGTGTTCTGATTCCTTTTTTTATAATAACCAGCATTGTGTTTTTAAGCAATTTGAGCTATATTAGCTCTTCTGTGTGATTGGACCAGATAGACTAGCCTTCGCTCCCAACGTGCTTCAGTGAGGCCTCCAGTTCAGAAATATTCTTGGGTTTGTGTGCTGAAACCACCTTCTTCAAATCCCACCAGAGATTTTCTATGGGGTTCAAGTCAGGTGACTGTCAGGTGACTAACCACTATAGAAATTTCTTCTGCAACCAAGCCTTGATGGAATTTGAGGTATGTTTGGGATCATTGTCTTGTTGGTAGGTCCAATGACACCCAAGCTTCAGCTTTGTCACAGATGTTTTCTCCTAGGATTTCCTGATACTTCAATTAATCCATCTTGGCTTCCACATGTGGCAGGTTTCCAGTGCCAGAAGATGCAAAGCAGCTCCAGAGCATCACCAAGTCACAACCATACTTAAATGGAGGCAGAGTGTTCTTTTCAGTGTATGCTTCATTCTTCTTCCTCTAGGCATACTGCTAATCCATTGGGCCAAAAAGTTCTAGTTTTGTTTCATCGCTACACAGAACAGAATCCCCAAACTTCTGTGGCTTATTTATAAGAGTTTCAGCATATTGGAATTCAGACATGTGCAATTCGTTTCGGGCCGAATATGAATTTGGACGAATTTCGGGCAATTCGGACATTCGAGTACTTCCGAATGTCCGAATAGCTGAAGTGCCGAATTGCAGAATTACCGAGGTCCCGAAGTTCCGAAATTACTGAATTTCCGAAGTGGCGAAGTGCCGAAGTGCTGAAGTGCCGAAGTTGCCTAAGTTCTGAAGTGCCGAATTGCCGAAGTTCCGAAACACAGTATTGCCTAAGTACTAATATACTTACACAGTGGAAGAAGAAGAATGTTACACTGTATACAATTTTAAATAAAAAGTATACAAACATAGCCAGGATTCAGCAGTAAGCATTTGCAACAATCAAGTAACATACATTCATATAAAATCTAAGCCATAAGCCAGTCAATGTAATGACAGGAATGAATAAGTAGATAAATCCCTAATTCCTACGGTATTAGGGAGCTATCTACTAAAAGGCTGAAAGACCTAAATTGGTCTTTCAGCCAAATTTAGTAAAGATTACTTAGTATTTGTAAATTATGCCCCTACTCACTATACCGCGAGTAGGTGCATGTCTATTAAACAGCCTATGGCTGCTCACTGTAAAAAAGAAAAAAAAAAGGCCCTATCCCCCTCCTAACCTGAAGGGGGGACCTATTGCCCCCCCGGCCCCCACCCCTGAACTGCGGGTGGGGGCCCTAAAATACTAATTAGGGGGGGACCTAATGTCCTCCCACCTGACCCCCAACCCTAAGCAGTGGGTGGGGGCCCTAAATACTAATTAGGGGGGGGCCTGCCCCCCACCCCTGAGCAGTGGGTGGGGGCCCTAAATTAGAATGAGGAGGGAGGACCTAATGTCCTCCCCCCTGGCCCCCACCCCTGAGCGGTGGGTGGGGGCCCTAAAATACTAATTGGGGGGGGGACCTAATGTCCTCCCACCTGGCTCCCAACCCTGAGCGGTGGGTGGGGGCCCTAAATAAAAAAAATTACCTCCCCCGGGTGACTAGGGGTCCCCAAACTCCTAGTCACCCCCGCCCCCAAAAAATTAACCCCTACCTACCCCCCTCACCCTAAAAATAATGAGGGGGTGCCATTTAACTAAGTACCTGAAAAAAAAAAAAAAACTTACCATTTGATGTTTTCTTTCTTCTAAAATCAGCCCCAAAAAAGGCCAAATGCTGTGTAATTTGACTCATAACACTCTGACTGGTGGATTAAGTAACCAATCAGAGTGTTATGAGTCATATTACACAGCGTGGGAAAATTCCAAAGAACTTTCCCACGCTGTGTAAAATGACACAGAGCACTCTGATTGGTGGATTTCAAACCAACCAATCAGAGTGCTGTGACAGGTAAATGTAGAGACTTTCCTGTCAGTCTCTTCATTTACCTGTCAGAGCACTCTGATTGGATGGCTTAAACCCACCAATCAGAGTGCTCTGAGCCTAATTGCAGGGCGGGGCAAGGCTTTATCAGCCTTGCCCCACCCTGCAGAGCTTAGTCTGCGCGGAACCCTCGCCGGGTGAAGATGGATTTTCTTATTTTTTGCGCTCATTTTTTTTTTTAAGTTCGTCGGTTATTATGGCTTTTTATTTGGCCTTTTTGGGGGCTGACAAAAGAAGATTTTAGAAGAAAGAAAACATCAAATGGTAAGTTTAGTTTTTTTCAGGTACTTAGTCATTATTTTTAGGGTAAGGGGGTAAGAAGGGGTTAATTTTTGGGGGGAGGGGGTGACTAGGGGTTTGGGGACCCCTAGTCACCCGGGGGGTTATTTTTTATTATTTTTTTAAATTTAGGGCCCCCACCAACCGCTCAGGGGTGGGGGCCGGGGGGAGGACATTAGGTCCCCCCCCTAATTAGTATTTAGGACCCCCACCCACCGCTCAAGGGGGAGGACATTAGGGAGGACATTAGGTCCCCCCCTAATTAGTATTTAGGGCCCCCACCCACCGCTTAGGGGTGGGGGCCAGGGAGGAGGACATTAGGTCCCCCCTCATTCTAATTTAGGGCACCCACCCACTGCTCAGGGTGGGGGCCAGGGGGGGGACACATTAGGTTCCCTCCTAATTAGTTTTTAGGGCCCCCACCCACCGCTCAGGGGTGGGGATCAGGTGGGAGGACGTTAGGTCCCCCCCTAACTAGTTTTTAGGGCCCCCACCCACCGCTCAGGGGTGGGGGCCAGGGGGGAGGACATTAGGTCCCCCCTATTCTAATTTAGGGCCCCCACCCACTGAACAGGGGTGGGGGCCGGGGAGAGGACAATAGGTTCCCCTCAATATTTTACTTTAGGGCCCCCACCCGCCAATTTAGGTCTTTCAGCCTTTTGGTAGATAGCTCACTAATACTGTGGGAATTAGGGAGTTATCTACCAAGCGGCTGCAAGAGATGTTCCGAAATTCCGAAGTCCCGAAGTGCTGAAGTGTCAAAGTGCCGAAGTTCCGAAGTGTCGAAGTGCCGAATTGCCGAAGTCCCGAATTGCCGAGGTCACGAAGTTCCGAAATTACAGAATTTCTGAAGTGTCGAAGTTCCGAAGTGTTGAAGTGCCGAAGTTGCTGAAGCTCCGAAGTGTCAAAGTGCCAAATTGCCGAAGTGCCGAATTTCGGAATGCCGAACCGAATTTTTTTTTCCCATGCACATGCCTGTTGGAATTTGTCTTGTGCTATTGGGCAAGTAGTGGTCTATGTCTTGGCATTCTGGCATGGAAACCTTCTGCATTTAGTATGCGCCTTACTGTCCTCACTGAAACCTCGGGGCCTGTTGCCACAAAGTTTTGCTGCAGGTCTTTTGCAGTTGCTCAAGGGATTTTTACAACTTGCCTTCTCAGAAATCTGTCTGCAGCCATTGATAGCTTTCTTTTTTTCTGCCGCATCCAGGTAGTGTAACCACTGTTACCTCAATTTTGAACTTGCAAACTATGCTTCAAATGGTGTTTCTAGAAACATTCAGTGCCATCTGTACCTTTTTGTATCCTATTCCTTCTTTGTTAAGGACGATCATCTCTTCTCTTAACTTTGTGGACTATTCTTTTGACTTAGCTATATATCTAACATGCAGTCAAACGTGATACTCAACAAAAATCCTTTGCCAGTTCCGGTAATTCAAGTGTTCCAGCTCAAGCACACCTGGGGCAACCAATTAAGTCATTGATTTGTTGCATGAGATGTGCTTGAGACAACACCTGTTTTGCATATGTGTGATTGCTGTTGTGACAGTCTTAAATGGAAATACTAAGGCGTTATTGCACTAACTCATATCAGGATTATGAAATGTCCTGTGAAAATAGAGTTCATGAGTGTGAAAAAATATGACTATAAGTATAACCTCTAAATGGGACCTGCATTTGTGATAAAGTGGCTAGATCAAACATCTCAAAATATGCCATTTGTACTACTCTAGGTTGCCTAGTTTTGAAAATGCTATGCCATAATGGTGGTAATCAATTAACATCTATTAAAAAGGTTATTAATCAAGGCGACATAGACCCAGAAAAAAACTTCATCAAATTTTCAACATTGAAATGGGTATCTAGTATATTTGGCCCTGTAACTTCCACAAAAAAACTTGGAAAACTGGTACTTCAGGGTACTATAATATACAGTACAATGGGATAATGTTAAATCGAAATACTGAGGCTTTATTGCATAATGGAGTTTTAGAGCAGTAAACCTATAATGATGATGATATAAGTGCAGTTTGGCCAGGATTTGTGACTACTAAAAAGACTGTATATCTCCCTAGGTTGTCTACGTTTGCAAATGGTATGCCATGATGAGGGTAATTTTCATTCCTGGGCTGTCATGCAGTCTCAAAGACAAAAGCAAACCTAGCAAACCAATCTGGCAAATTTATATGTGTAAAAACTGAAATGGGCAAGCTCCATATTTGACCATGTAACTTTCCAAAACACCATGAAACCTGTACATGGGGTGCATCATTGTACTTGTGGGACATCACAGCATACAAACATGTGTGTTTTATTGCAGTAAAAGCTAACAGTATTCTGACATTCACATTTAAAATGCCATGCAGACTTGAAAAATAATGACGTTTTTTAATTTTTCACACTTTTATTAAGATTTTATTCAATAAAATTGTATTCTATATATAAATACTTGATTTGAAACAAAAGCCCTATTTCTTCTGAACAAAATTATATATAATAAGTGTAAGTGCACTTAAAATGAAAGAGGCAAATTACAGTTCAACAGACATATAGCTCAAATTCTATGTTTTGTTCACATCTTGGACAATTGCCTCCGTCTTTGGGGATTTAAGGAAAATAGCATTTTTGGAACAATATGTTATTTGAAGTCAAAATTTATATGTAAACGTTTATGAGGTGTTATCTAATAGATAAACATCAAATTGTATTTTCTGTTGCAGATACATTTCTATCTAAACTAGTTTTAAACATTATAGCAATTAGCTCTCAATAGCCTTTTGTGCCAAAGGCACTTTTTAATGTAATTGTTTGTATTTTAGTGGCACAAACAATATTCTTCTTGATGCTTTTAAATGTGTATCTCTCACCTTTCTCACTATAATGTACTATGTACTAAAAAAAGCTAAAAAACAAGAAAGAAAACATCAACATAATCTATTTTGTTTTCCTATTTTGAACTGCTATAAAGGCCTAAAAATGTCAGCAGCTTGAGAAAGAATGATAACCAGGCAATAAATCAGAACATAAGCATCAGGTCATTGCAGTATGTTGGGTGAAGAAGGATGCAATATTCTGTAGCTGGTTTGCAACAGTCGCACTAAGTTACAATCCTTATTAATCACTTTACTATTATTAATTATTGTAAAAAAGACTTAGACTTTAATTAAATATGAACAAGTCAATTCATATTTCATTCAAATCATGCTGCTTTGAAAACTTTTAAACATGTTGTGCAAAAAAGGGCTATTAAATTCTAGCTATTAATCATTTTGATCATTTAGAGGGAACAGAGCTCACATGATGTCACACAGAATATACCAGGTTATCGAGCGGTTACAATGATTTAGTGTTAGAAAGTTTGACGTATCTGACACATTGCACATGATCACAGATAAAATAATTAAGAACAGAAGAACATCTTTCTAAGATAGTTGGTATGTGTATTTTATAATTTATGTATATTATAAAGCAATACTAGTTTATTATAAATGCTAAAACCGTAAAATAAAAGGGACACTATGGTCACTAGAACCACTACAGTTTCATGTAGCGGTTCTGGTGTCTATAGCATGTTCCTGAAGGCTCAGCAACAGGGCCAGACTAGGAAAAAAATTCAGCCCGGGCATTTTTCAATCACAGCGGCCCCCTGAGAAAGGGGCGGGGCCAGAAAGGGTGTGTTTTGTCATCACTAATCACAAGCACGTCCCCTCTCAAAGTGAGCATGTTAGTTCAATGAGCAGAGCCCTGCTGAAGAGCTCTAGCATTGGAAAAAGGCCCTGCATTTGTTCTGCGCAGCGCAAGCAAATTTAATAACATGCTTGCACCATGTTTGCTTTTAACTTGTCTCTGGTGTCTACATAAGTGGGATACCAGAGGACAAAATGACCAGAAAAGCATATGGTGCATGTGTTTGGAGCCTGCTTGTGGGATTGCGTGTGTGTTGAGTAAGCTGATTGTGGTGTGGTATTGTGTAAATAGGTCAATTTAATTCGTGTTTGTGGTGTAATATGTGTCTGGCTAGGGGCTCTAGCGAGTGTTTATAGGGGGCATAGTGTGTATAGGGGTTGTAGTGAGTGTGTGCAAACGGGCTGTAGTGTGTGTAGGGGTTGTAGAGATTGTGTGTTTAGAGAATGTAGTATGTGTTTGCTTACAAGGAATATAGTGTGTGCATATGGGATCCAGAGTTTGTATGTCAGGAATGTAGTGTGTGTAGGTGGTGCAGGGGATATTGTGTGTAAAGGACCCAGAGTGTGTATAGGAGATTGTGTGTGTGTGTATAGATGATTCAGAGTGTATATAGGGTAAGGGATCTAGCGTATATATATATATATATATATATATATATATATATATATATATTTGGACATATTGTATGTGTGAAGGGCGCAGTGTGTTGTGTGTGCTCTGTGTGTGTGTGTGAAGGGTGCAGCATGTGTGTGAGGATTGCAGTGTGTGTGTAAGAGGGGTGCTGTGAGGTTATTTTATATATTATACATACGTGTGTGTGTTGTATATGTGTGAGAGTGTGCTGTGTGTGAGTGAGGGTGCTGTGTGAATGAAGGTGCTGTGTGTGTCTGAGGGTGCTGTTTGAGTGAAGGTGCTGTATGTGTCTGAGGGTGCTGTGTGAGTGAAGGTGCTGTGTGTGTCTGAAGGTGCTGTGTGAGCGAGGGTGCTGTGTGTGTGTCTGAATGTGCTGTGTGAGTGAGGGTGCTGTGTGTTTTCCTGAGGGTGCTGTGTGTGTGTGTGTGTGTCTGTGCGAGGGTGCTGTGTGAGTGAGTGTGCTATCTGTGTGAGTGTGCTGTGTGTGTCTGAGGGTGCTGTGTGAGTGAAGGTACTGTGTGTGTCTGAAGGTGCTGTGTGAGTGAGGGTGCTGTGTGTGTCTGAGGGTGCTGTGTGTGTGTGTGAGTGTGCTGTCTGTGTGAGTGTCCTGTGTGTGTCTGAGGGTGATGTTAGTATGAGTGTGTTGTGTGTGTCTGAGGGTGATGTTAGTATGTGTGCTTTGTGTGTCTGAGGGTGGTGTTAGTATGAGTGTGCTGTGTGTGAGTGCTCTTAGTGTGAGTGTATATAGCACAGTGTTTGTATAAATATGTTATTTTTTTATTTAAAAAAACTAAAAATGATGTCCCCCTCCTCCCTTCTTACCTTTAGCCTGGGAAGGGAGCCATGCTGCCATGGAGTGGGAAGCCATGCTGCCTTCCCTAGTGGTCCTAGTGGTGAGAGTGAACTTTAGCCTGCAGGCTAGTGGTAACCGCGGCAACGCTCAGACCTCACGAGGGGACCCAGTGGAATTGCTGGTTGAGCTCCGTGGGTCCTCTCCTCCCTCCCTCACTCCCCAGCCGGCGGCCACTTCTCAGTGCCTGTGGGCTAGTGGTAACCGCGGCAATGCTCAGACCTCGCAAGAGGACCCAGTGGAACTGCTGGCTAGAGCTCTGTGGGTCCTCTCCTCCCTACCTCACTCCCCAGCCGGCGGCCGCTTCTCAGTGCCTGTGGGCCGGTAAGGGAGATCTTTGATCTCCCCACCGGCCCATGGAGGCACACAGCAGGGCCGGCGCTCTGATAGCGCTGGCCCTACAGTGGCTGGCAGGGGAGATCCGGTGATCTCCCCTTCTGGCCTCGGCCCACGTCATCGTGGCCCACCGGGCATTTGCCCGGTATGCCAGATGGCCAGTCCGGGCCTGCTCAGCAATGTAAACTCTCCTTTTTTAGAAAGACGGCCGTGGTTACATTGGGCCTAGTAACACCTCTAGTGGCAGTTACTCAGACAGCCACTAGAGCTGCATCCTAATTCAGGGCATTCAGCATCTATAGAGATGCATTGATTCAATGCATCTCTATGAAGAAATGATTATTGGCGAAGCACAGTGTTTTTCTATGGAAAAAGCATTGGATTATCTGTGATCATCAAGTCTGATGATCTCATCCAGAGAGGCGGGAACAGCCCCAGCAAGACCAATGTTGCGATGGAAAAAAGGTATGTTTAATACATTTTAACTCCATTCTGAGGGGACTTAAATAGGGTGTCCAACACTATAGTGTTAGGAATACATGTTTGTATGCCTAGCACTATAATATATATATATTTTTTAAAGCTTTCAAATAAAGGCAAACTAGAGTGTAAACAGGAAACCTCCACACCCCCTCCCTCCTCCACCCCTATTTGTAATGCCTTATATAGATAATGCATTAAACAGTGCAGAATAAACTAAAAAATATATCTTAGATATATCTATAGATTTATAAAAAAGCATGTCTAAGAATTTTTTTGCATTAGGCAGATCCTTCCAAGATGAGGATGAGTCTACACCAACCAAATGTCTCTCATTCTTCTCTAGGTTTCTGCTTTTAGTACATTAACTGCAGTCCAATAGTTTCCACATAGTTTCACTGTTTAATGAACTAGGCTGTATGCAGCGCTACGCAGAGCTGAGGAGAGGAGATAGACTCTAAGTTGTGTATGCAGAACAGGCATAAACAAAATTGATATCAGGTAGCTTGAAGCTGTGAGTTCTGGCTGCTGAACTGTTTTGGGCTGCCTTTTAAGTGTAGCATGTTTTATAAATTAAATTTTTATTAGGGAATTTAAAAAAAATATGTGATCTGTTATGCGATCTGCCTTTTATTTAATTGGAAAGACTATGTTTTCAAATCCCATGATGCACAGTGTGACTGAAGCCCTAATCTGAGAGCAACACTGGATATACATGTGGCACCCAGCTCAAGATTGATGATATTCACCAGTCCTTCTCCTTTAACATATGTAACGCATGAGGGACTGCATTAATGGTAGCAGCTGCAAACCATGGTTGCTGTTTAGGAGTGTGACACCCATTCATTTTCTCGCCTCTTGTTACTCACATGCAAGGACTGGTAAAATCCATCAATCTTAGGCAGGATGCCACATGTAGGTCCAGAGCTGCAGTTTGAGAGACAAACTATCATGTCTTCCCATAGCCACTCTACCGACATTGTCATGCAAGGAAAAGGGGCTCATAGTGACAGCTACAAATAATAGCCTCACTTTTATATATAGGATACATAACAGATACCTATGTTTGTACATTATGTTCAATTTTAAAGCATGCTGCGCAATACAGAATTTAAAATCGTCATCTGCGCAAAAAATTATCAGGCTGCAGCGTGTCCATCTATCGGTCTCAAAATACTTATTGCACAACGCATTTGTACTAGTACAAATGTATAAAAGCATTTACAAGCAATAAAGTATGCTTTTAGGAATAAATAAAAAATAAAAAAAACAGCTTTGTGTATGTGACATTTAAACTTAAGAACCTTTTGAACAGATACCATGAGAAGTCTCTCCAACCTAACCGGAAGTCTAGTAGGACCTCTTAGAGGCTAAAAACAGCATACAAAAATAGGGGATCTACCAAAGAATATATTTCACAATTATTTATATTTCTGGACATGTTGTCAAGGTAACATTACTTAAAGACTTGTTTGCACATTGCTTCAGTTCTGTGAACCTAAACATCCGCGTCACATTTTTCTACTATATAAGTAAAAACAAAAAAAAAAATGTGTTTCCATGGTAATGTCTCTTATACAATAGCTGACAAATTTCCTTGGTTTTCGGAGACTAAATATATCTCCATGGCAACAGACGTCATTGCGGATACATTTATAATTAAAGCCCAGCACCTTATATATAAGGTATAAGGAACCTGGCCTTATGATCTAAATTAATAAAACCTGTTGCTATAACTACATTTTTGAATTACAACAATTTAAAAATAGAAAAGAATGTTTCAGTCTACAATAATTCTTATGAAGAATTCGATCAATAAATAACGACCTTAAAATATAACCACAGAGAAAATGCATATATGTGGATAACCTATTAAATGCGTTCGTCAAATGAAATTATGTTATTTAAGATATAATTATATACGTACTATAAATCGATCTTATCTACATCTGCTACTATAGAATAACAGTATTTGTCAAAAGCCACATAGAAGGCAGCTATACAACAATTGTCTGTTTGTGGAGGCCATACTTCTTTTAACCTTTTAAATTGAATACAAATCTTTTGTTGTGTACAAACTGTTTTTTTTTCTGTCTTCCTTGTGACCAACTAAGATGTTGAGGGATTTTGTGAAGAGTCTTTTCTGAGAATATTAAAGTTTCATTCTAGATCTCATTACCTTATCTTATCAAATCCCTGAATTGCCAGGGAACTTTAGTTTGAGCATTCAATTTGATGTTGTGAACCAAACCAGTAATTAATTTTTAATAGCCATGCCCAGCAATGACACAATGATAAGGGCGATCAAAACATATTTAGAAGATTAACTTTTACACTTTTCATCTGCTTGGAATTTTTCTAATACAATGTATAAATAGATAAAGGGTTATTCACTAAAGACCAAAATTACCCCAATTTTGACTACAATGGCAATTCTCATATTTACTAAAGCCAATTCTGGTCAGAATTTGATCCGCCTGCGCGAATCTGCTGCAATCGCCCAAATTAATTTGGTGTCTAAATTAAAATAAGTGCTTTTTCTTCTGAAGCCCATATAAAGTTTAGGATTCAGAAGATTCAGAAAGCACTGATTTAACTAAAATTCTGAACCAAATGCTTCCAGTAGGATGCACGTTCTCAAATGATCATGCTTTTACGCAAGGAAATAATAATTTTAACCACTTTACATCAGCAATAGTGTATATACAATTGGCAGGCTTTGCAGCAATACTCCGCGATCTTGTACACACTATTAGAATCATTGCAAATGACGTGTTCATTACAAATTATTTTTGCAATTATTTTGCTTTCAAGACTGTGGTGGACTGCCTGGTACCCCAACGGTGTACCTCCGCCAAGCATGCTTCCTAGTTATCGCTGGCACACCATCAGCACTTCAGCCCCTAGCCGCTGTAGCTTGGCTGGGGTCTCCCGTCGCTTCCCACCCTGGAACAGGGTCCTGGATCCAGCTTCCAGTGATCTAAGCTCTCCTGCAGATAGTATAGCTGTATAGTGATTATAGTATTCTCCCCACCCATAAGTCGAGACTGGATGCTGGGAGTAGATCTGTTTAATGCAGGCAAGCACTCTCAATTTATACACACAGTAAACTCCTCCGTGTGCCTGAGAGATAATTGCGTTAGAAACTGTCCAAACTCAGTTATCTCCCAGGTACAGAAAAGTATAAAAAAATGTAAACACACCAAAAGTACCCCCAAAATACATGGAACCCCCTCAAGAGTCACATTCCTGGGTAGCCCAGACATGAGTGCCTATCATATCCAAAAAGCACTCATATCGGTTTGGTAGTTTGAATTTTCCATTGAGGTAAACTTTTGACCGACCGCACACGTGTCTTTTGCCCAAAATAGTTCCATAAGAAAAGTGGTAGCGGTCGGTCACTTTCGGGAGGCCAACACTGAATGAAATACCGAACTGATCCCACCGAACAGTGCTCTTCTGACATGTATATAAAAGAAGCAAATGTTCATCTAAGTTCAGAGGTGTTCACGAGTTAATTAAGGGTAAGTTCAGAGGTGTTCACGAGTTAATTAAGGGTAAGTGTGAACATTCAGCGCTCCACTCATTTGACTAGTACGGTCTGGATTTTTATCCAGTCTATACTGGACTCACTTTGGTTTACTTCTATATTTAGTGGGGGATAGAGAGCACCCACTAGAGTGTGTAGCAGCTTTTATATCACTTTGTTATACTTACAAGTGCACTGGACACAGTAATCATTATCGTTTGGTGTTCATGAGTTTGTCTGTCCGATTTTAGTTCCATGCACTCAACGACCAAACACCGCTGCCTGCTTTCATGTGACAAGATGGCCGCGAACTCAGTTCCCACATGTTCGAGCATACAAATGGCAGCCACCTAGCTGAACACTTAGAATACATAGTGTGAAAACGATGATGGAGGTGTCAGGAGAAGTTAATAGGGGTTAACAAGCCCTAAAGTGGTCCGTAATGCGTGTGTTTCTTTGGTTCCTGAACAGAAAAGGGAAAACACACAAATGAAGTATTTTATGGGTCGGTTACATGGCCCATAGTCCACAAAGACCATCAGACCACCAGTGAAACTGGATCCGCTGGACCACCCTGAATAAGGATCAGAGCACCTCTAACTGCCAAAAGGTTAGAGGGGGAGGGGTGGGGTTCAACTAAAAATAAATTTAAATAAATGAGCAGCAATGTGTGGGGAAGATGAAAAAAGGTAATACAGCCCCCACATACATTCTGCCACTCCCACACACTCTGCTTGTCACATCCCCCCCCCACAAACATATACAGACACCCTGTCACATCGACCACACACACATACAGACATCCTGTCACATCATCCCCACCCACACAAATACTTATACCATGTCACATTACCCCCCCACACACACACACACAACAAGGCACCCTGTCACATCACCCTCCCACATACACACAGTCACCATGTCACATCACAAAATCCCCCCGCACACACTCACCATGCCACAGTCACTCCCCACACTTACCCTTCACACATAGTAACAATGCCAAAATTACCCTGCTACACTCACATTGTTACAGTCAACAATCATGTTACACTTTCTCTCATTCTTCACACTCAGTCTAACCATCCTGCCACAGTCACCCTCATAAACACACAGGCACCACCCCACAGACAGTAACCTTCACAATCACACAATCACACAATCCTCCCTCACACATACAACATAGCCCTACCATAAAAACAATGCATACAGCAAGACCACAAGCATCGTGCCCAAAACACATTGCAAGCAGCTCCCTCCACACATACGCTCACAGACACAGAGTTACACAGATATAAATTGCAGACACAGTCATGGATAAACATACACACAGATATACATTCATAGATACACAAGAATACTCACTGCCAGACATACTCTCAGGCACATACATGCTATACAATGCCAGGCATACACACACAGGTACCAATACATCCTGACAGTCACATACTGCGATTGTGTGACTGTATCTGGCATTGTATGTGTGTGTTTCATTGTGTGTCTCTGTACATCTGTATATTTGTGTGCATGCACGTGTATCAGAGTGTGTTTGTGTATGTGTGTTTTGAATGTATATATGTATCAAAGTGTATCTATGCATGCATCAGTGTGTATGTGTGCGCATGTATGTGTGTGTGTATCCAAAGTGGCAGCATGGATGCAATGTGAGGGTGACATGGTATGGGTAATGACATGGTAATGTGGCAACATGTACGATACATAGGGATATATACTCATATACAAGTGGATTGAAATGCACTCAGGGTGAGGTAAGTGGTTTACTACTGTGTATACTTGTTTTTTAGCAACAGGGACATCAATACATCATCATGGTATCACACTAATCACATGGTCTCACCTTGCACTTCTGGGTGCGGGTCCAACAGAGCACAGACAAACATGCTATCGGTATGTATATTTACATGCTTTTCTCTATATTTGCACATTACACTATGCACATTTGATCTTGAAAAAAGTCCAAATGGGTAAAAACAGAGAAACAAACAAAATCTTCATCTCCACAATCAATTGTAAACAAAAACACAATATATGGTATAAAATTACCAATTATTGGAGCACTAATAAATTAATAAATAAGTGAATAAAAAACACAACTTGTGCAGGGGCTGACTTACCCCATACATATTGTGTAATAACAAACTTGAAGGTATATATGAAAAGAAAAAGAGCAAAGAAAAAAATATATAGTGTAGATGGTCTTGAGAATAGTAATCATTAGTAGATAAAAAAAAAACTAGAACCACTCATATGGAATGGAGCCTATATAATATTGGCTCCGTAAAATGGACCTCTTTGCTTTTATGGCAGCAACACACCACTCACTCAGTAACGTTTCCTCCAAAAGAAATACAAAAAAAGAGAGAAGCGACCAATGTGTGATATTGTACAAATTCAGATAAATCTCCTGTTGGTAAGTATTAGGCTGACCTTTTCCAGAGCCTTCAATGCCTGACTCTGAGGGTAATTACCAGAGTGCCACTTTTCTGGGGATAGCACTTCCCAGGGAAGATTCTTTGAGGCTTCAAAGATTTGATTGGAAAAGCGTATAAAAATAAACTGTCATCTGAAAGTGGAATCTGTACCATTATTCAAGGCTCTCTTACTTGTCTCGCGAAGGCCTTACATTCCATAGAGGAGGACATACCATTTATCCTCAGATGGCCCTTGTTCCGTCCAGGTCCAGAATTTCTAAGCTGGTGTACAGCTCTATTAAATATAAGTGGCTCTCCCCATATTTTGGGCCTTATGCAGAGATACACTCCACCTTTGAATTTACATTTGTTCCTTTTAGCTACATATCTACGGAGCTGATCCAGCGCTTGATCCACTGTTTGTATCACATTATATATATATATATATACATATATATATATATATTTATTTATTTTTCGTTCTCACGTCCTGGCAGTATGAGGGTTTTGCACAGTATCTTAGCTGTTCCTAGGACTGCACTCTTCTTGTCACGATTCGGGGAACCCAACACGCTGGCACACACACACACACACACACACAAAAGGTGCCGTACCGGACCTTAGAGTGGCCGGGCTAAGCACACACAGAATAGTCAGGAGACAAGCCGAGTAAGGGGAACCAGAAGACAGAATAACGTGAAACGAGCCGAGGTCAAAGGGTAGGAGAAAGTCACAAAGTCACAAAGTTGTTAATCAGAATTAACAATCACACGTGGGAGATATCTAGACCTCCCACTGTGATTGAGGCACTGTGCCTTTAACGCCGGGTCAGGTGACTGACCCCGGCGTGTACAAACTTGGGCGGTCTCCCAGCGTGCAGCGTCATGTATGCTGCCGCTGGGGGACGTGGAGGGAACGGCGGGCGGCATCTGAGGCTGGAAGGATGCCGCTCGCCGGACCCAGGAGGAGGAGGGGACCGCGGACGGCTGAAGGGTGAGTACTGCGAGCGGAGTGCAGCCTTCCCTCGCAGCCGCCCGCGGGATCCCGACACTTCTTGACAGTGATCTGAGATGTCCCACCTAGAATCTATTGAAGCCACTCACTCAACTTGAAAATTACAGCTCTGAGTGCTCCTATCACAACTGGAATCACAAGTGCCTTTACTTTCATCATCCTTTCTAGCTATTCTTTCAGTCTTTGGTATTTGTCCACCTTCTCATGTTCCTTATTTTTGATGATTTAGTCACTGGGTATTGCCACATCTACCACTACTGCAGTGCTTTGTTACTTGTCTACCGCCACAATGTCAGGTTGGTTGGCCAGTACTTGCTTGTCTCTCTGTATCTGGAAGTCCCACAGTATCTTAGCCCTTTCATTTTCAACTCTCTTTGTGGTATCTCCTTAGGCAGGACCAGTACATATTCTGTGCAGATGTATCAGTACACAATCCCTGCAATTTAAGTGTGCCTCTCAGTGTATGCTATTCCTGCTTACATCTTGCATCCAGCCACTATGTGCTGGGTTGTCTCAATATGTGACATTGACATATATATATATATATATATATACATACTTACATACATACATACACATACAGTCGTTGTCCAGCGGACAAGAGTACCGAAGATCACTGGAAAACTACCACCAGAAAGCATTCTAGCTGCAGTTAATTAAGCATTGTCCACAATCCCAACCTGTACTATCACAGTGACCAAGAGGCTCATATATGCCACACGGAAGGAAGTTAGTAAACTGAATCAACTTAACAGAGGTGATAAGATCAATGATAGATCTTGGCTGCTGCAGAAGTACAAGGATATGCAGCTTAGGAAAGACTGACAACCAGACTGAGCAGATACACCAGAGAAGCAAAGGATAAGAGAATCAATGCCCTCTTTACCAAAGAACCATCCAAGGTGAATTCAGGGTAACCACCACATCTCCTTGCAAGACCCACCCAGAGCTGAGACTGAATAGTACTGGGATAAATAAGCATCTCATAACACTGAGGCTCAGTGCAGGGCTGCGTTTAGAAATTTTGGGGCCCCTAACAAGCCACCCCAGGGCACGCCTCCAAATCCCGCCCCCAGGAATACACACACAAACACACGCACCGATACAAAAGGACACAGATACACACACACACAAAAACAAACACATACTGAAACACATACACCCATGTACAGACACACAGAAATACATAGTGACACACAGACACATACTAACATACATACATACACACACACATGCATACAAACATACACACACACACACACTGACATTCATACAGACACATACATACATACATACTGAAATATATATACATACACATACATACTGACATACATACACCATACACATACATACAGACACATACTAACAGACAGACAAACTAGCTGGCATACAGACAGGCATACAGACAGACATACATACTTACAGACAGACAGACAGACTGACTGACTGGCATACAGACAGGCAGGAAGACAGACAGACACGCATACATACAGACATGCAGACAAACAGGCATACATACAGGCATACAGACAGACATGCATATAAACAGGCATACAGATATGCATACTAACACACAGGCATACAGACAGGTATACACACATGCACACAGACAGGCATACAAACAGGCATACTGACAGACAGGCATACAGACAGGCACACAGACAGGCATACAGACAGGCAGGCATTCAGACAGACAGGTATACAGACAGGCATACAGACATGCATAGAAACAGGCATACTGACAGACAGGCATACAGACAGGCAGACAGACAGGCAAACAGGCAAACAGGCAGACAGGCAAACCGGCAGGCAGTCATACAGGCATGCACACAGGCAGACATACAGACTGATATAAAGACAGGCATGCAGATAGGTAGGCAGACAGACTGACATACAGTCATACATACAAACAGACAGACAGACAAACAGACAGACATACAGACATACAAGCAGACTTACAAACTGACATACAGACAGACTGAATTACATACAGACAGACTGACATACATAAATACAGACAGACATACAGACTGACATAAATACACATTGACACACACACATGCATCTAATTTTTTCAGCCACCCTCCTGTTTCTTACCTTTTACTTGCAGGAGGATGGCTGGGGTTGATGGGAGTCGGTTGGCTCTCCCTCTTCACTGCCTAGCTGTCTCTCCTGCCGCACGGAGTGAGCTGGGAGGAAGTGACCAGACGTCACTTCCTCCCAGCAGTACTTGCATTATTTTAAAGGGGCCCTATCGCGCTATTACACAGCCACCGCACTGGCTGAAGATATAGGGCCCATCGGGTGGCCCTAAATGCATGGGTTTTATGAGAATGCAGGCCCCAATGCAGCTGCACGGGCGACAGCTCCGCCGTTACACATGGGGCCCAGGGCCGCCGGACCCATGACAACCATCATGGTTATCACCCCCTGATGGTGGCCCTGGCCCAGTGGCTACTAGACCTGAAAGCAGACCACTGCATGCTGCCAGAACAGGAACCAGTCACCATCACAGTCGAAGATATCCAACAGAGAGTAGCACACATGAAGAGTTGGTCAGCCCCCGAACCTGACATGATCCACAACTACTGAATAAAGAAGTTAACAGAGATGCATGAACGCCTAGCAGCACAAATGAACTAGCTACTAGCAACAGGCTCCCACCGTGACTGGCTAACACAAGGCAGAACAATACTAGTCATGAAGGACTCACAAAGTAACAACACCATACAACTACCGACCTGCCTCCCCACAACATGGAAACTCCTGTCAGGCATTGTAGCCTCCAAGATCCAAGGGCATATGAGTCAATATATGAGCAATACTCAGAAGGTAATTGGAAACAACACCAAAGGATCAAAACACCAACTACTGGTAGACCAAGCAGTCACAAGGGATTTTAAGACCAGACAGACCAATCTGTGCATGGCCTGGATTGACTACAGAAAAAAACCTATGACACAATGCCATACACATGGATACTGGAAAGCTTGGCTCTCTACAAGGTCAGCAAGATAATAAGAGCCTTCTTCAAGAACTCAACTCAAGAATGGGCATGTGGGAAACAACTCTAGATGCCAATTCCAGGACAATAACTCAAGTGAACATCAAATGTGGCATATACCAAGGTGATGCACTGTCCCCAATGCTGTTCTGCATAGGCTTCAACCCCCTTAGCCAGATCATCATGAAGAGTGGATACGGATACAGGTTCAAGAGTGGAGCTACCATCAGAAACCTACTCTACATGGATGAGATCAAGCTGTATGCCAAGAATGAGCGGGACATTGACTTACTGATCCACCAAACTAGGATATACAGCAAGATAATCTAAATATCTTTCGGAATAGAGAAGTACGGGTGAATGATAGCAAAATGAGGAAAGATGATCAGGACAGAAGGAGATGAAGTTCCAGAAGGCCATATAGAAGATGTAGAGAACAGCTACAGGCTCGGACTATGACCACAAATGCATGACAAGCATAAGGAAGAGGAAGGAGGATAGCAACATCCCAGTACCTCCAAAGAATCAGACAGGTCCTAAAGTCCCAGCTCAATGGCAAGAACAAGATCCAAGCCATCAACACAAATGCCCTACTGGTCATTAGGTACCCAGATGGAATAATAACCTGGCCAAGAGAAGAACTGGTCACCATGGATGTAAAGACCAGGAAACAACTCACTATGAATGGAGGATTCTACTCGAAATCCAGCACCCAGAGACTGTACACCTGCCGGAAGGAAAGAGGTTGGACCTCATTATTGTCAAGGCCATAGTCCTGGATGAAACACAGAGCATCCACAAGTACATCATGATTATGGCTCCCAAAGATGAACTGCTGAGGGAATGCCTGAGACTTCAACAGATAGAGGATGCAGAAAAATAGGAGGTTTCCTAGCAAGACAAACCTCTCCATGGGGTGTACCACCGGCAGATAGTTGATGTGGCTCACATGACAAAATCCTACCAATGGTTGGAAAGGGCAGGACTGATGCATTAATCCTAGCAGCACAGGAACAGACACTCAACACCAGATCAATTGAAGCTGGAATCTACCACACCAGGCAAGACCCAAGGTGCAGACTGTGCAAAGAGGCCTCTAAAACAGTCCAGCACATAGTAGCCGGATGCAAGATGTTAGCAGGAACAGCATACAGGGAGAGACACAATTAAGTTGCTGGGATTGTGAACCAAAACATCTGCACAGAATATGGATTGGACCTTCCTAAGTCCACATAGGAGATACCACAAATGGCAGTTGAGAATGGCAGAGCTAAGATCCTGTGGGACTTCAAGATCCAGACAGACAAGCAAGTGCTGGTCAACCAACCTGACATTCATGTGGTAGACAAGGAACAGAAGACTGCAGGCGTGGTGGGTGTGGCAATACCCAGTGACTATAACATCAGGAGGAAGGAACATGAGAAGGTGGAGAAATACCAAGGACTGAAAGAACAACTAGAAAGAATGTGAAAAGTGAAGGCAGTAGTAGTCCCAGTTGTGATAGGAGCTGTCGGGGCTGTGACTCCCAAGTTGGGGGAGTGGCTTCAACAGATACCAGGTTGGACATCGGAGGTCGAAGTCCAGAAGAGTGCAGTTCTGCGGAGAACCTTCAAATTCCCAGGCTTCTGATAGAGGACCCGAGATTGAGGAATAAACACAGTTTTATACATCAGTTTTATATATATCCTGCCCATATTCATGGCAGCACAACAATGGGTAGCTCCTCCCTATTCCTAATTAGACAGGAACCTAACTAACAGATATGTATATATAAAAAAATACTTAACTAAAGAAGTTAAATGGCAGCTTCCCAAAGTGACCCTTCCCAGTAGGTCACTATAAAGTATATATGTGGAATGTAGAGATAAAAATAGGGATACAGCTGCAAACCTAAAAAGATTTAAAAACACAAAATAACATAGTGTAGTATCCTTTGCACAGTAAGTGACACACCAATGTATTGCACTCACAGGATGTCAGGATAATATGAGCCTGTAGGGTGCCTCCCCCGATAGTAGTGGGGGGCTCAGAGAGATCATCCTTTTTTTCTCCTTGTAGAGTAGTTATACAGCCGGAATCAGGGAATATGCTGACATTTTATATATTTTAATCAATTGGAATAAAACAGTTTTTTTCTAGTCCCATTAATGCTATGCAATCCTAGGTTACATTAAATCAAAGCTAAAGGATAGAAAAAAACAGGTAAGTAGAGGAAAGACATACGACACTGGGCTAATTGAGGGATAAAAGTAAATACCTCTTTAAGGGGGATCTCCCCAAGACCCAAACCCAAGCAGACACCACTAATAAAAGAGTCCTGTTCCTGTGCACCTCGGTTCCTGTGTACCTCGGCACTGTGGTGAACCACACGTGCCTACCTGTAACCCTCTCCCTTGCTGTTCTTTATAGGAAAGAAATCTGGTCTCGGACGAAGAACACACCGGTTGTGAAAGAAGGTGGTGTATGGTTCATCCACAGAAAGAGACATAATGTCAGCCATGTGTTTAGCAGATACTAAGGCTATGAGCAGTAGAGTTTTCTGAGTGAGCAACGTAATAGAAATATTCTCCAGGGGTTCAAATGGTGCTTTGGTTAATGAATGCAGAACCAATGTAAGGTCCCAAGCTTCAGAGTATGGTCTGATAAGAGGTCTAATCCTAATGACGGCTTTAAAAAATCTGATAACCACAGGATCTTCAGCCCATCTAATGTCTGACAAGGCAGATGTGGCAGAGCAGTTTACTTTGAGAGTATTAAGGCTGAGTCCCCTATCCAGACCTGATTGTAAGAATCAAAGGACTTGCAAAGAGAAAATGGAATTCAAGAAGTGGATATCAGATTTTAACCAATCCACAAATGCTTGCCATATCTTGTGGTAAGTACCAGAGGTCGAAATCTTTATAGAACATAAAATTGTGGATACCAAGTTTTCAGGAATGAAATTAACGACGGCCTTTCAAGAGCCAATCCAGCAACCTGAGTTTGTGGGGTTCTTGATGCAGCAGGGGGCCTTGTGATAACAGATTGTCTGACAGAGGGAGTTTCCAAGGCCTGATCGATCATAAGCCTCTGTAGTAGAGGGAACCATGGCCGCCGAGACCAGAATGGGATGATGGCAATCACCTTGCACTTCCCTTTGGAGATCTTTCGGAGAATCGCATGAATCAGAGGGATAGGTGAGAATATGTATGCCATCCTGAACTTCCAGTCCACTGACAAAGCATCTTGAGGAATTGTTTTTGGATGAAATCACCACGATATGAACAGTGGAACCTGGGCATTCCCTGCCGTAGCCATAAGGTCCACCTCGGGAGTCCCCAACCTCTAGACCAGCTACATGAAGATCTCTTTGGACAACTGCCATTCTGTCTCCTCCACCTGGCATTGGCTTAAAAAATCTACCACTGTGTTCTCCTTCCTCGGGAGAAAAATCGCACATATCCCTGCTAGGTATAGTTGTGCCCAAGACATGATCTGGAGAATCCCTTTCCTCAATGCAACACTTTGGGTGCCTCCCTGATGGTTTATGTAGGTCACAGCTACTTTGCTATCCAATCTCAGCTTCACCCATTTGTTTTGAAGATGGGACTTGAAGTATAGCATGGCCAGAAAAGCTGCTCTCAGTTCTATAATGTTTGAAGGTAACTGTTGAACATGGAAATGCCACAACTCCGGTACAAACATTGGGCACCCCAGCCGTATTGGCTGGCATCCGTGGTTATGATTAACCAATCTATGTCCTTCAATGGAAAATCCCTGGACAGGTGATTCCTTTCTAGCCACCACTACAGTTCTGTTTTCAGATACCTTGGAATGTATAGAGGCTTCACCCAGTCCTGAGAACTGGAATTGAAGTGTTTCAGGAAATATGTTTGAAGAGGATAGCATTTCCATTTGGCTCACTTGACTAGACCTATGGTCGAAGATAGGGTACCCAAAAGCTTTATAAGATCTCTCACCAGGGCTGAGGTCCTTCTGAGAAATTTCCTTAAGCGTTCCAGAAGACTGAACTTTCGTTCTTTTGCCAGAGAGACTAACGCAGAACCGGTGTTGAAATTTGCCCCTTGGAAAATTATTTCTCTGGTAGCATCCAATTGACTTTTCTCCATATTCAGTAGCCATCCGAAATGGGAAAGTATCTGGAGTACCAGTGACCTCTGTTGCAGCAAAAGGTTGTATTCTGGTGCTACTACCAGGATGTCGTCCAGGTAATGGAAAACCACCACTCCTTGATTCCTCAACAAGGCGTTGATAGTGATACCTTTGAGAAGGTTCACTAGGTTAAAGCCTGGAATTGAAGATGTTGGTTGCCTATACAAAAGCTGACTTTGATGCGGAGTGGCCAAAGAGATGTGGAAGTAAGCATCCCTCAAATCCACTGGCGTGATGTCAGGATTACTGTTTGATCCAGCACGTAAAACTGTATAGCACAGATGACAAATAAGTAACGTATTACGGTCCTTAGAATGACCGGATTTAACGTACATAGAATAGTCAAAAATACTAGCCGAAGTCAGGGAATATGCTGACATTTTATATATTTTAATCAATTGGAATAAAACAGTTTTTTTCTAGTCCCATTAATGCTATGCAATCCTAGGTTACATTAAATCAAAGCTAAAGGATAGAAAAAAACAGGTAAGTAGAGGAAAGACATACGAAGTCAGGGAACACAGAAAGGGATGCAGCGATGAGGAAAGCCAGGAGTCAGGATACCAGAATATAGAGAAGTCAATAAACAAAGCCAAAGTAAAAAAACAGGTAGAAAACTATAAACAGGAACACGCTCTCGGACAACCACAAGGGAAACCACGAAATGGCACTGAGCAGGATGAGAACTGGGCCTAAATACCCCTCCTCTAGATCTGATAGGCTGTAACTGGCATTTGACCCCAAAGTCAGTTACCAGGTTTCATTTGCATAATTGCTGCTCAGCATTAACCCTTCTGTGGATTAGGTTGCTGCTCGGCACAACTTTTCCTGTGTGGACAGTAAATGTCATTAACCACATTTTTATAAGTAGACAAATACGTGACACGTGATGGACCTCAGGGATTCCATACGAAAGCTTCTTATTCAAAGAAAGACATTCAACTGATGTAGATCCAAAATGGGTCTCCATTTGCTCCCTGGTTTGCTTAAGTGGGGAATAGAATTCCAGAAACCGTTCTTGATTTGGGACATGACAGATGACTTCCTGTTGAAGTAGGACAGAGATATACTGCCTTAAGGCTTTCCTCTTTTGAGGATTGGCCAAGATTCTCGTTCTGATAAATTGAAGATGGGGCATTTCCCCTTTGAATTCTAGGTTGTAGCCTGATGAGACTATAGCCCTTACCCACAAATCCGAAATTACTTCCCATGTATCCTGGAACCACAGTAATCTGGCACCTACCAGTTCCTGGGAATTAACACTTTCAGAACTGCTTTTAGGGACAAAAGGAAGAAGTACGATTCTTTCCCCTGGAAGTCTTACCAGATTGTCCTCTTCACCAATTTACGTTTCTGGAGAATTTATGCCCTGGTCTGTATGCCTTGCTTTCTCTGTAGGAAGGTTGATCTCTATAAGATCATCTGTAATGAAGAGACCTTCTGGACCTTCTATCTTGCGGTAGTTGACTTGTTTCACGTCCGCCGCTTTCTTAATTGCTTCCTCCAAGGATTTGACAAATAGGACTTCACCCATAAATGGAAGTGAGCATAAATTATGTTTGGAAACGATATCCGCTCCCCAAGACCTAAGCCAAAGTGCCCTTATGGCAGCTACAGAAAATGCCATAGATTTGGACAAGACTTTAATCAAATCAGTAGAAGCTTCCAAAAGCCACTCACTAGCCAGTTTAACCTCTTTAAGGGATTCGGAAATGTGGTGTCTTCTTACTCCTTTTGTCTAGGTCTTCCCCTAGGTCCATAATCTAGGATCTCATGGCTCTGGACATTGCAGATTTGGAGACCACTTGATTACAGTCAAGTCCTGCTGCCAAAAAGGATTTTGAGATATTAGCATCAATTCTCTTATCCATTGGATCTCTGAGGGAAGCGTTACTGTCAATCGCAGAGTAGATCTCTTTGCCACCTTGATGACTGGAGCATGCACTTTAGGATTGGAGGTTCAAAGTCTGGAATCTTCC
>OW240914.1:144666063-144711153 GCA_933207985.1 Pelobates cultripes | reverse complement strand
AAGCATTTTACCACAGTTATTAAAGAAGTACAAGGAATAGATCAAATGCAGCTAAAAATATTAAAACAAAAATGAAATAAAGCATAATAATGGAAAATCTTTTTTTTTTTTTTTTGAAGGCCACAACAATAAAGTTAGACGTATAATTAATAAATATTGGCATCTATTAATAAATGATCTGATCTTGAAAGAAATTCTACATTCAAAACTAAAAATAGTACAAATGGGGTAGGATTAACTGATTATTGTGGGTGGACTCAGGGGCAACCCTGTGTGCCCAATCCTTGAGTCCACCTGCAGCCCCCCCCGAGTCCGCCCACAGGGATGCAGTGTGAGTACTGAATGTGGTGTGTATACTAGATGTAGAATGTGTGTAGCGTAGTGGATGCAGAGTGCATGTGTAAAGTGGATGTGGTGAGTGTGTTATGGATGCAGTGTGTATAGTGGATGCAGATTGTACGTTTGTGTAATTTATGTAGTGTATATTAGATGCAGAGTGTGTGTTTGTGTAGTGGATGTAGTGTGTGTATAGTGAATGCAGAGTATGTGTTTGTGTGTATTAGATGCAGTGTATACAGTTATAAGTGGGTATAGTAACTGTAGAGTGTGTGTTTGTGTATAGTAAATTCAGAGTGTGTGTTTGTGTAGGAATGTAGTGTGTGTATAGTGAATGCAGTGTGTTTGTGTAGGCATGTAGTGTGTATAATGAATGCAGTGTGTTTGTGTAAGCATTTAATGTGTATAGTGACTGAAGAGTGTGTTTGTGTAGAGATGTAGAGATGTAGAGTGTGTATAGTGAATGCAGTGTGTGTGTAGTGGAGGTTGTGTGTGTATAGTGACTGCATAGTGTGTGTATAGTGATTGCAGAATGTGTGTGTAGTCAGGGCCAGATTAAGAGCCCAGTGGGCCTGGTGCTGACAATTATGACGGGCCTAATTACAGAATCATATCGACCAAAAACAGTAAAACACTCCCAAGCATCATGTATCTGATGGAGATGGGGCTGGAGAGAAAGAAAACAGCAGCTATAAGAAAACACATACCCTAGGCTAATCTCTCTCTAATGTATGTTTTCATCTTTCAAGTAAATCCATAACCCCTAACAGCAGTGTCCAGTCAAGCAGGAAGTCAATGGGCATGGTAAAAGGGTGTGCCACTGACACAAATCACATAAACTGCCAAAAGGGGCGAACATGCCCAAAAAGAGGACATGTCTGCTCAAAGAATTAGAAGGCCAGCCTGGCATGAATGCAAGTCAGGCTGCCTGCCAATCATGCAGCTGGCCAACTAAGGGCATACTATGCAGACAGCACCCTGAGCTTGGCATACATGCATCTAATGATGCGCTCACTCAACGCTTTCTAAGGACGGTCCCCTAGCACTGGTCCACTTGTCTCCTTAACTTCTTACTAGCAGGCAGAAGCTCCTGGTGTATGTTCTGGGACAGAGAAAAGCTGTATGTAGTGAGTATAGAAGAAAGGGAACATGCCAGAGTGTTAGAGAGACCAAAGTCAGCATTACCTTAAAGGATCACTATAGCGTCAGGAACACAAACATGAATTCATGACCCTGTAGTGTTAACACCACCATCATGCCTCCATAAATATAGCAAACTCCTACTATATTCACGCCTGAAGCTGTAACTCTGCATGCTGTTAGACTCATAAAAACAATCAGTCTGCGGACATCATTAGAAGTGGTGGCCTGATCCAATCACAGTGCTTCCCCATAGGATTGGCTGAGACTGACAAAGAGGCAGATCAGGGTCAGAGCCAGCATGATTCAAACATAGCCCTGGCCAATCAGCATCTCCTTATATAGCTGAATTTAATTAATGAATCTCTATGAGGAAAGTTCAGTGTATGCATGCAGAGGGAGGAGACACTGAATGTTTGGATGCATTTTAGGCAGCCATGACCCAGGAAGGATCTCTAACAGTCATCTAAGGAGTGACCAGTGAAGTTATCACTAGGATGTAATGTAAACACAGCATTTTCTCTGAAAAGACCGTGCTTACAGCAAAAAGTGATATCACATTTTGTAAATCACAAGGAGTAGCATAAGAGAAAATGCTGTAAAATCACCAAAAAAAAATACTTAGTTTAAATCTGCTGTGTAGATGGATTCCTCCCAGTGCCCCCATGTCTCCCAGTGCCCTCATGACTCAGTGCCCCCATGTGTAGATTACTCCAGGTCTCAGTGTTCCTATGTATCAGTGTCTCAGTGCCCCATGTCTCCCAGTGTCCCCTAGTGTCGTGTCCCCAGGTCTCCCAGTGATCCTATGTATCAGTGTCTCAATGCCCCATGTCTCCCTGTGTCCCCATGTATCCCAGGGTCCCCATGTCACTAGGACACTAGGAAGATGGGGAGACCTGGGGACACGGGGAGACCTAGGGACACGGAGACACCAGTGACACTGGGAGACTAGGGGACTCTGGCTGGGACACATGGGGACAATGGGAAAATAGGGGACACTTGAAGACATGGGGACACAGACACCAGGGACAAAGATACTAGAGACACTGGCTGGGGGACATGGGGACATTGAGACATGGGGGCACTGGGAGACATGGGGACACTGAAACACCAGGGCCACAGACACTAGGGACACTAGCTTGGGGACATTGTGACACTTGAGGCACTGAGAGACATGGAGGCACTAGGAGACATGGGGACAGTGAGACACTGGCAGACTGGGGGCACTGGGAGACTAGGGGTCACTGGGAGACTAGGGGGCACTGAGACACCAGGGACACATGGCTGGGAGACATGGGGACACTGTGTCCCCATGTGTCTGTGTCATAATGTCTCCCAATGTCCCTTAGTGTCTCGGTGTGTCTCTTTGCAGCCTTTCCCCCATCCCTTACTTCCCTGAGCCGTAAGCTGTCTCTGCAGGGTGGGAGTTGCTGTATGGACTCTCTGTAACTGCCCCCCTCAGAACTTCCTATCCCTGCCTGTCTCCACATACAGCGACCCCTACTGGCCAGTGCTGGTATTGCAGAGTAATCTACATTTATACTGAGAAAAATACCAGAATTTATATTGCCAGTATCACTGCAATATTGGCACCAGCCAGGCAGCCTCAAATACTGGCTGTACCAATAAAATAAAAGCCAGGTGGAATCCCTAAGAGTAGTGTGTGGAAAAAAAAATCAATGGGCCTATACCATGGGCCTGGGCCTGGAGCTGCAGCTCCATCAGCCCCTGTGTTAATCCGGCCCTGTGTGTAGTGGAGGTAGTGTGTGTATATTGACTGCATAGTGTCTGTATAGTACATTCGGAGTGTGAGTTTGTGTAGGGATATAGTGTGTATATAATGAATACAGAGTGTGTGTAGGCATGTAGTGTGTGTAAAATCAGGTCTGTAATTGTTTTTGTTTTTTCTTTTTACATTTATTTAAAACAGCATTTTCTTTATTCCCACCTCCCTGCTTCTTAACTGGGGGAAGAGATCTCATTCCCTTTCGAGTGTGTGCGCCTAGTGGTGTGTTGCTTTTGCATATAAAGACTGTATTCTGTGTATCTAGGAGCTGCAGGGGGTGGCATTTGTAGAAAATATGAACTCGTAGAATAATTATTCTGCCTGATACTGATTCATGTATATTGTGGCGACTGTAACCTTGCCACGGGCTACTGGAGGAGCCTGCTTGCCAGCCTCTTACCCCAGGACTATGGGCCCTGCAAAAAGAACTGCAAAATAAATTTTAAAAGACTCTGTTTGTTTGGGTTCCTTGTGCTGTTCGAGAACTGAACAGATCCACGAACTAAAGACCACCCGGGAGCTTGTTAAACATTATTGACACCTTGTAACGATTCTGCCAGCAGTGTTCTAAGTGTTCACCTGGGTGGCCGCCGTTCATATTCCCAAACATGTGGTGGTGGTGGTGATCTTGTTCCCGCAAAGTGGTTTTTGGTCGTCCAGTGCATGCAACTAAAATCGGACACTCAACTTCGCGAACACCGCTGAACTTCCATCCCGCCTGCGTTCGGTACTTTACATCATGGAAGAGCGCTGTTCAGTGGAATCGTTCGTCTGAATGAGATGAACAAGCTCCACATTATACTTATGTATTATGTTCAGTATTTTGGTAGCATGGAACTCCTGAACGGGACCTCTGAATTCATGGAACTGTTTTGGGCATAGGACCATGTGTGCGGTCGGTCAGAACTCTACCCCGGTGACAATTTGGCTATGTTCATGGGATCTGAGTGCTTTTCGGATATGTTGGGGGCTCAGATCCAGGCTATCCAGTATAGACTGTGGGGGTTCCTATGTGGGAAATATGTATTTTTATGTGTTTTTAACATTTTGTATTCTATGCCGAGTTACAGTGACACTGTATTTTGTGGCACATTGTGGGTGTGTTTATGGGTGTGTTTGGGGGCTCAGATTCTGTATATAAGTGGGCCATTTGGCCGGATTATACAGATGACTCCCAGCATTAAGCCTACGTGATCAACCCCAGCTCTGCCTACATCCCTAAGTTAATAATATAACTGACCCATGGGAAGTGTACCCAACCAGGAGAAATTGCATTTGAAGGTGGCATGAGGCAGTTAGAGCCTGGATAGGGGGTGTTACATTTGTGCAATATCCATGAAATGAACATGTTGATGGTGAAGAGGAGGTACATTTTAATCTAATATCTCATTAAGAAATTATATATATAATTGTTTATTATAATATATACATTACCTAGAAAGTTACTATGGCTAAATCTTTGCCCGTCATGGCAGGTTAGTTTGTAGTTATAGTGCCATATCTGCAAACAATACAGCATTTAATAGAGGTGCCAAGACCAGACTGCAGGTAAACCTCCAATACAAGTACATAGCTGAGCATCAGTTGTTCCCTCGGCTCCATAGTACAGTTCACTTACTCTCCTCCACAGTACTTTTATAGCTTATTTCGACACAGATGTCTTATCCATCAATTCCTACCCCTCTGACATGCTGTTATTCCTCTTGTGTGTCTTCACCCCTTCCTCATAGAATATAAGCTAATTTGAGCTTCTTCACCTCTTATTTGTTATATTCTCTATGTAAATTGCTTGTCAATTGTCCCCATTTTATAATTGTAAATGATGCAAGTAATATGGAGATGGCTGGGCAAGTGAGCTCATAACAGAGCAATGAGGCATAAGAATGGGGAAAGGTATAACTGTCATATATGGAGGCAGGTGACATGTGGAATAGAAATTAGGCACTATTATGACTTAGAAACTCACAGTAACCTTTAATGTTGTGAGGTAGTATCTCAGATCTCCGCTCAAAACCAATCAGTAATGTATGGTTTGCAAAGATGTATTACAGAGCTCCAAAGCGATGAAGTAAAATAAAATAAAAAACAGTATTGTGCCATGTATTTTTCTACAGATTTTATTGCTTATGTAGATTTGCATGCAGCAATAGCTGATTTATGTTAAGCCATGTAAGAAACCATTGTGTGCATTAATAGTACCTATGACACTGTTTCTATAAGTTTCCTGAACAGCTCCATTCATGTTTTCAATGAATGGAGCTAGACTTGACCATATGTAGAAAACTTTTTTTAGAGCCTGTCAGAGGTAGAGGCAAATAGCATGCACAAACTTTACACTTGTTTGTACAGACAGGGGTATAGTATGTGTCATGTCCCTGGGAATGGGCTGGAAAGATTTTTGCAAACTACTGCCCTTATAAGCAAAAAAGATACTATCATATAATGAGCATATTCTGTACTGTGCATCATTTGTTGTACTTTCTTTTTTGACATGTTAAACTCGCGGGCAAGCCTCTAAAATTATGTGTCATGTTAAGTATTGCATATATCTTAAAAGTCCCAGATCCAGCTGGACCGTCCTGATTTTGGGATCCTGTCCATCTATCCTAGGTTGGTTCCCTGGTGTCCTACATTTAGGAACACCAAGGATCTGTCTCCATCAAGAAAAGTGTGAGCACATCATTAGATATGCTCCCACTTTGCTGAGGGCACTAGGACAATGTAAAGTAAGCATCAGCAGCACTCTACACGGTCTGTTCTGAGTTGAGGACTGCCCATTTCTCTGCAAAACTGCCCATTTTGGACATTGCTAGTGACGCAAGCAATGTCACTGGCATCCACATTTACATCCACCTATACCTTGCTCAGAGTTTACACCTCCTAATGTTGGGAGGTATGATGTTATTTCATATTTTACTCATTATAATGCATATGTATTCATATTCATATCTTTTCCTGGCTAATACCAATATTGTAGTGGAATTAAAATGAATTTTATTGGTATTTTTACAATTCTAATTATAATATGTAACAAGCATGTGTTGGTTGCCACATACCATGTGAAATCAGAGGAGAGCCCACATTGCTGGATTGCTTATTTTGCTGGCACAAAATAATAGGGATTCTGGGGACTCCCATTATTATGTACTTACAATATATGGTATGAACTGTGTATGATGAAGTGAGAAACATAAGAAGTAATAAAACTGTTTTTACAGACTGTATCAATTCTAATAGTAAAAATCTAATTATTTCTAGATCAATAAAATAACATATTTGGCTTCCATTAATACCTCAGCAAAAAAAAAAAAAAAAAAACTGTTATAAAGATGTCAGTTATTACTGGTCATGGAATATTTCTAGAGAGTAAGCGTTTACCATCGGAATGTTCTCACTGCTTAGCATTAGATTTTTTTATTCTTTTTATCACAGGACTGTTGTGACAACTCTATTGTGTTAAATAAATAATTACAAAATTTGCAATGCAATTAATGCTGACTTTTACCCTAAACCTTTCAAAAACATTTACATATAAATTTGCATGCCTCACATCTGTGACATTTATTTTGCCCATTCTTCACTGGTAGTTTAATTGTATCAATTAAAATGGAGGCTAATGCTATTCTGTCTATCTATCTATCTATTTATGTATCTATCTATCATTGTGTATCAATATCTTAATACTGTTAGTCCAATAAAATTATATATCTTTGCATATGACAATACAAAGATTATTTTAGCATTACATTTATTTATTTATAGTCAGCCTGAAAAGATAGGTAAACTCTGTCTTAAGTATTTTATTTTTTTTAGCACTGTCTGTCCTACTTACCCATTGCTTGATTTTGTTTTTGTTTTTGGAATTTTTAAAATGTTTTGGGGCATTGAATGCATTCTTCAGGCACCCATACACCATGCATGCATACCACACAAGTGGTAGTATATTTCTGCATTGTTTGACTAAATGAGGCAGCAAAATCCTCCATCACACTTTGCCACTCACCACCATACATTGGGTGGTCAAGAGTGTTTCCAAATGGATGGTGTGTGGTAAATGACTTAGCTGCATTGAGGATCACTCGATCACTCATCAAAGATTACTATTAATCCTAAACCTAATTAGAGCAGGAGGTGAGTATACAAAGGCACTTTATTGGGAGCATTAAGACAGAGAGATATAAAGTTGACAGCATTATACAAATGACCAAAGCTTCTTTTCAAAAGGAAGGCCAACCACAGATACTAGGTGACAGTATATTGCTGCATTGTGACTGATTGAGGTAACAACTTCCTCCATTACTCTGGTCTCTTCAATCGTAGCCATCCACTGACATACATAGTGTGATCTTCGATTTTCTACTCAGATTTGTTTAGTGAGTTGACTGCAATATAGAGATGTTTTGCCAATGATTACTTGCAACTGGCTATAGCACCTGAAAAACTGGAGCACTAGCAATTTCACCATAGGCGCAGGATAATTCTTACCATCTCATCTTTCACAGGAGTTGCTGGGTTTATCCTTCAGGTGTTCCATTCTACAATTCAATAATGTATTCATACCACGAACTGATGGATCTTTTGCTTGATTAGCTTATTTGAAAATATATCGCATGGCTACATACTACCCACGCACAGAGACTAGAAGTACACAATCAACTACAGTGAGCTTCAATTGGCATAAAGGTAGCTTTACTTTATCCAAATGTTTGTACCTCAAGATGTGGGTTTGTAAGTTTCAGGAGTACTTTGGATAATATTATAAAACTAATGAATGTTACCTGTTGGGTTAATGATCAAAGAATTAAATCAGGAATGATAGCCCTAGACACCGAAAATGCTTTTGAACAGATGGACTGGAGATTTTTAGAGACAGTCTTGAAGACGGTTCTTTTTTAATAGTATAATAGCACTAAACGAAACCTGAGTGCAAGTGTATCAAGTTACATGATAGTCGGATAGTTTTCCTATTACAAATGGCATCAGACAGGGTTGCCCCTTGGCTCCCCTTCTGTATATAATGTCAATAGTAGATCATGTAATAAGATTGCAGATGATGTATTCCTGATTGTTTCTGATCAAATAGATTCGATTCCAGCATTATTTGATCTAATTTTTAAATATGGCCTATTTTCAGGCTATAAAGTCAATATTGATAAAACTAAAATATTAATAAATCTAATTTCCAAAGTTAAACTTCAAAAATTTTAAAAATTATATAATTTTAAATGGGACTTAAAAACATATAGATTATTTAGGAACTAAACTTACTCTGGACATTATGTCGGAGACTAACTATTTCACACCACTAAAGGAATTTAAAAGATTTACCACAAAATGGAAAGGATTGGAAATATCCTGGCTAAGTAGGATAAAAGTAGTGAATGCATATTTGATCCCTAAATTGATCTACCTGCTTAGAAATATACTCCTCTGGGTTTAGCCACAGATTCTTAAAGATTTTCTGAAAATTATAACAAACCATATTTGGCAAGGGAAAAAGCCAAGAATAGCCCAATATAGCCTTGAGAAACCAATCGACAAAGGGAGTGGTATCTTTCTGGGATATAGAAATACTCCATCTAACTTGTATGATTACTTGGAATAATTTCTTTGTGCTCATCATAGAAATAAACTGGTCTCAAAGACAAATAAACTTGTATGTTCTTTAATTAAACATAATAAAGAACAACTGTAACGGAGCTCCTTGTACTCCGACTGAGTACCCTCCGTTGATGGATGCTCCTAGCGCTTCCTGAGGACTCCCAAGCACTGCAGCAGACACCACAACCACCACAGACTCCGCAACCGCAGTATCTTGACTGGAGTCTCGCCGTCTTCCTTCCACCCTGGATCAGCTTCTGTTCTCCAGGACTGTGTGGTGAAGACCCCTCCTCCAAGGAGAGCGTGTCAGGAACAAGCTCTTAAAAGAGCTAAGTGACTCAAGCTCAGGGGAGCATGCAGAGCATAGCAATCCCCAGTGTGATTATAACAGCTCCCTCCAATAACGAGACAAGGCTACGTTTAGAGGGATCAAGAAGAACTGTCAAAACCTTTATTTCCCTTGGGACCAGCCAATAGGGTCACCACAATAACATTGTTGTGAAACCTCAATAAAATCACAAACAGTCAAACCATATCAAGCAACACACAGTGACTTATCACAACACAATGGCACATTTTTAAAGGGGTGGGGGGAGACAATATTTAACAGTAAATATCTCACCTGCCTGCAGAATTAGCAATATGCAAATCTACCCGAATATGCAAATGAACCAGTCTTGCAATTCAGGTAGTGCATATTGCTGTTGCTACCAACAGAGGGCACTAGACAAGCTCCATAGCCAAACCCACCTAGTTGGTAGCAAACCTCAGCAATACAAGAGAGCAGGCAATACATTACACAGTACACACACACACACTATAAACAATTACATTACACACACCCTGCACCTATAATGGGTACAGGGTGACTAAAACATAAGATAAATAAAGCAGCCTACATAAATAGTCTGTCTGAAGGTAGACTAGGGGCTTTAAAGCCAGATACATGAAAGAGTCATAGTCACAGGGAAGGAGGCTGGCAAGTAGGCCTCTCCAGGACCAAGTGGCGAAGGGCACTTTGTCACACCTTCCTACTGCCATTATGATTTATTTATTTAGATTATATTTTTCTGTCCCTACTTTTTTGCTGTAGGGATGTATTTTCTCTTATGACTTTTCTGCATTTTCCTGTTTTGGGCCCCCCTGTCTGGGGATCATTTTTTTCTCTGATTTTTTCTCCTCCATCCGATTTCTGTTGCCGACCGCCAGCACCCCGGAGTCCCACGTTTTGGATCCGCCCGCCGGCTCCGTCCGCTGAGCGGGATCCTCTGCTTCCACCCTCCACCCGACCCACGCTTCTGCTCGCGGTATAACTGCTCCCGCAGGATGGGTTGGGATTACCTTCCCATGCAATGCGGCGGCCCCGAGCATCCACTTCCCCGTACCGCATGGTCGGGTGGGGGCGGGGCTGGACAGTTTCCAGACTTACCGCATTAGTTCCGTCAATGGTAGGCACATGTGTTGTAGTTTTGAATGGGACTCAGCTATGACTTGGGCGCATTGCACCCTCAGGCTGTCCTGGCTTTGTGCCCCATGTGGCTGGCAGGTTAGGCTACTGAGGACCATAGTGGATGATATAGATCACAGGCATGCTATATAGAGCTGTGCACAACCCCTCAAGGGTTATAGGCACAGCTGGCAGTGTTACCACTTATACTCATCCCCTCCCCTTTTTGTTTGATCAGATGATTGCTTGCAGTGCTCTGTTTTATCATATTGACCAATGGAGCACCTCTTGTGAGGTAACTCGTGAGTTCCCTGACTACAGGTGTACTCAATATGCAAGTTCATTATTTACGGAGTGTCAGGCACTATTTAACTGAAGTGCGTTATCAGCAGTTACACAATGGAATGCTAGATACAGTCACACAGAAGAATGCTATGTACAGTTACACAGTAGAAGGCTATGTACAGTTACACAGTAATATACTATGTACAGTTACACAGAAGAATGCTATGTACAGTTACACAGAAGAATGCTATGTACGTACAGTTACACGGAAGAGTGTTATGTACAGTTACACGGAAGAGTAAAGTACGTACAGTTACACGGAAGAGTGCTATGTATAGTTACACGGAAGAGTGTTATGTACGTACAGTTACACAGAAGAGTTTATGTACAGTTACACGGAAGAGTGTTATGTACAGTTACACGGAAGAGCGTTAGGTACGGTTACACAGAAGAACATATTTTATGTTTACAGAGAAGGATGTTATGTACTGCTGCACAGAAGAGTTTTATGTACAGTTACACAGAAGAAGGTTATGTACGGTTACACAGAAGAAGGTTACGTACAGTTACACAGAAGAGTGTTAATTACAGTTACACAGAAGTGTGTTATGTGCTATTAATCTGAAGAAGTGTTATGTACATCTTATCTGAAGAGCGAGAGGTACATTTTATCGGAAGAATGGAATGCGCAGTTCCTCACCTGTACATCTCTGAAGGTCCTGACTTGTCTGTGCCCCAGGACTTGGCCGGCTTTGTCCGTGCCTTACTGATTGGCCTGCTCTGCCTGTGCCCCATTGATTGGCCTGCTTTGTCTGTGCCCCATTGATCTGGCCTGTGCTGTCTGTGCCAGAATGTCTGCATGCCAAGCCTACTGCCACATACTCACGCTTGTGCATTGTATGCGCTGCCCAACTTGCCTCGGTCACTATATGGGGTGCTGCCCCTATCTCCCTGCCTGTGACACTTGTCCTCTATACTCCTTGAGGTTGCTTTGCCTGGGACCGTTGCACAGGAGAACCCTTATCTGATACGATCGGCCTTGACGGCCAGACGACAATGCCTATGTGGCGCAGGGGTGAAGGTCCCTGTAACTCCCCCACCATGACCGCCCTAGCTGAATGGCGGGCGGACCGGTTCCCCTCGAAAGGAGAGGACGATGGGGGCGTGGATTATGATGATGGCCCCTAGTGGCACCATGGCATGTAGAACAAAGTCCACTACAGGGGCCCCGACGACCATGGAAGAAGAGGTCGTCTCGTGGATCGCCTTAAACGAACCCCTGTTCGACCCTCGATCCATTGCTCACCTGGTTTCTTTGGAATGGTCTCTGCCCGATCACCTAGCACCATCGGTGCATTTCTGAGCCCGTAGACCACTGGCTTGAGAAACCGGCAGGATAATTCAAGCGGTATTCCCAGCCGGGCTCCCTTACTAAGTAGCAGCAAACCCAGACTTAGACCCAGATGGGGCACTGCGGTTTTGCTGGTTAAGCACCTGTCTAGTATTCAGGAGATCCTGAGTGTGGCCCACTGCAGTGCCTATACTATTAAGTCCGCACTGGTAACCCGATTGTTTTCCACTACACGAGTGAGTTGTGCTAGCGGAACATACGAGGAAGTATAATATGTGTCTTTTTTTACATGGAAATACTTGATGGAGGCTTATCTCAGCTCCAACCCGTACCTTTTATAGGGGATTGAACCCTTGACCCAGAATTTCACACTTTCCTCCACTTTTGGATGACAACCCAGACAGGGCCCCGAGTCTGGGGTGGCAGACGACCCTATCCTAAACGCAATTTGGTCCGCTGGAGGTGCTTCGGATAAAGGAATCTGAGCCCCTCGGAGTCCCAGCACGAGTCTATGATTGAACGTATATTCTTTGGTTACTTTAAATTAGACGCGGCCCTCAAGAAACTTCTAGGGACCGCGGGACCCAGTTCTGGTAAGGTGGCCTCTATTTACTCCCTGGTGAGATAGGTATCTTGTGCATCAGTCATTTGGGCAACAATACAATCTGGTTGGGAGGAATTTAGGACATTCAGGAATTCCAGAACTATTTGAAGAGATCTTTCTCGTTTTCCACGCGTTGGGATCCAGACGCGACTCTTCATCGATATAGGACATCTTGCTGTAGGTCTACCTAGATGGGCTTGCCAGGCCCCCTGCGAGGTGCCTCCCAGACCGAAAGGTCAGACGCTCCCTGTGTTTTCCCTTGTTCGAGTCCCTGGATTTCATTTTCAAACAGGGAAATATCGACCTCCTCTACATCTCAAGTAGTAGAGTCCTGGAGGGCGGATAGGATGCAAGGGGGTACCTCCTATGCTCTCCTCTGCCCGAGTTCTCATACGTATGGAATAGTTTATCTGGGAGGACCCGGCATCAAGACTTTAGTCCACGGAGGAGGACCAATCAGGCCGCGACCAGTTCGGCTGGATGACGGACCCGTTTGCTCAGCGATGGACGCTTTCCTCCAGGAGTGTTCGATACGGAGACGCGGACGAGTCTCCTCCGTTTGTTTGGTCTCAGGACCTTTCTACAGGTGCCTCGGTCTGCTAGTACTTTGGAATTATGATCTCCGCTTCGGCAGAGTCGAACCTAGTTCCTGGATTCCCTGGACCCTTGCTCATTTGATCTCGGGGATTGTGAGACTTTGGTCTGCATGGTGACCCTGACGTAGTTTGGTCTGGTACCGATCTCCTAATTTTGCTACCGCTTTTACAGGGTTCGGGTATTGTTCGGTCACTTTATTACCGAGGACTGCCATATTAATTAGATTAGGTAGCGCGTACGACTGTCGGCGGGCCTCGCTCTGCTTAGAATTCCCTTTACGATTCCTGAGAACGGGTATTCATCTCCCCAGGGGGTACATGCGTTTTTGTCATGCCTTTCAGATGGGTTCGGCAGTTTGGACCTTTAGTTGTCTATCAGCCTTAGTCGGATCCGAGGGTCATATTCTTACTTTGGTAGTGCTCCCACCTTTAGGCTGTGTTTGACGCCACCATTTGTTTTAAATGGTTTTTCCCTTTTTCTCACCCTTTATGTACCGCTTGGTTGTGGTTGGCATTGGCGGGGCATATAGGTTTTTTCGGTTCACTTCAGTCCATAACACGGCGACTTCAGGTACCGACATGGCGGTCGTTTTTCTCCAAGACATCGTATGAAGCTTCCTGTCATGCTATAAAATTGTAGATTATACTAGCTTTAGTGTAACTATAATCTTAATTTTATTAATGACAGGAGGCATATATTTCCCTCCCAGTTTCTCCCTTCCCTTGTTGTTTGTTGGTTTGACTGACTTGTTGTTTATTCACCTGGTCTCCTGGGCTAGGCTGGTTATCTGGGGGAGTTGGGGTTTATCTGGGATATGGTACCGTCAGTATTTTATAATGGGGATTCAGGTTTTTTCACTATCTGGGATATTATACTGTCAGTCTTTACGATGGGGATTCATGTTTTCTCAGTACATTTCATTAGCTAATCAGTGTTTCGACTCTGTTTATCTCGTTTCAGTTTAATGGTTTGGCTACAGTTCTTAGATCCGACTACTCTACAGGATAAAGGTCAAGGCTTCACCCAGTGGTTCCACGGTTTCAATTTCGGATGGAATTCATCGTTATGTTATGTTTGTTTCTCCTGTTATTGTATTTGTGGTGTATTGTTCATGTACTTTATTTGTCGCAGCGTGAAAGAGGAAATAGTTAGTTGGGAGAAGCCTTTTATAGATTCCTGATTTTTTTTGTCTCTGGTGTTTTTATCTCTATGTTAATGTGCTGCTGTGGAGTTCTAGTAAAGAGAGATTAAAGAAATATTCACCTCCTGTCATTAATAAAATTAAGATTATAGTTACACTAAAGCTAGTATAATCTACAATTGTTAGATTCTCAAAAAAGATATGCTAGAAAGAGACAGGTGATATCATAAAAAAGGTGCATTACTACATATTAGTGAGAAGAGGACATATAGCTAGAGATACTGAAGAGGAAGATGAGTGGGAGAAAGGCAGGAAAAAAAACATCTTTTTTGTTTAAGAAGTCTTTCACTTGTAGCCAAGGATTTTTTTTATTTTTTTCTTCACACAAAAAGACTGAAAAATAAGAAGTAATTTTGCTTAGCAAAGTTGACTTTGACCTTGAAAGGATGTAAAATGCCTCTTTAAACTCAAATTAGCACAGATGCTTCAACCAAAAAACCAATGAGTTCCTAATGTATGAAAGGCAAAAACACTTTGCTGCGATTTAGTCACGTGAAGAAGAACATATGCCATCCAGTCATAATGAAAAGTACAACTTGTTTGTTAGCAAAGATAGTTAAAAGGTCCCTAATTAATTAGCAGGGATCTGTTCTCTCTGGCTGCTTCACACATCCATCTGTAGAAGAAACCATCTTATTTAATCACTTTAACTCCTTCAGTTCAAATAAATAATTAAAATATGTCACTGAAGATGTCATTGAATATACTTAGTAACCTTTTCTGCACCAGGGCACTGTTTATTTGTGATTTTTTTGTTGTTGATGTGTTTTTGCTTTGTATTTTTGCAAAGAAGACTATATCGAGATTGTTTTGCCTTAAAGGGACACCGTAGGCACCCAGACCACTTCAGCTCATTGAAGTGGTCTGGGTGCAAACTCCCATCACCCTTAATCCTGAGCACCCTTTATTATTATTATTTTATTATTTATATAGCGCCATCAGATTCCGTATTGCTGTGGGTGGACTAACAGACATGTAATTGTAACCAGACTACTGGACGTACAGGAACAGAGCGGTAGAGGGCCCTGATCAATGAGCTTACATTCTAGAGGGGGTGGGGTATAGTGACACAAAGGGTAAAAGTAGGGGTACAAAGTAGGTTGTTAGAATAGTATTTACTAAGGGCTTAGTAGGTAATTTTTTACAGTTGCAGGCGAGGAGTCATGGGGTATGGGGGATAAAAACCTGCTAACAGTTTAATTGATATGCTTTCTTGAAGAAGTCAGTTTTCAATGATTTTTTAAATGAGTGGAGACTGGGTGAAAGTCTTACGGAGAAGGGAAGGGAGTTCCACAGAGGAGGTGCAGCCCTGGAGAAATCTTGGAGGTGAGCATTAGAGGTGGGAGTACGGACAGAGGAAATACGTAGGTCTTTGGCAGAGTGTAGGGGTGTCGAAGGGACATACTTGTGTATTAGGGAGGATAGGTAGGTTGGAGCAGCATTATGTAGGGACTTGTAAGCAAGCACCAGAATTTTTAATTGAGCCCTATATCTAACTGGAAGCCAATGCAGGGACAGACAAAGCAGGGAGGTATGGGAGGTGCGAGCGGACAGGAAAATGAGCCTTGCCGCCTCATTCATTATAGATTGCAGCAGTGCAATCTGGGAACACGTAAGACCACTGAGAAGGGGATTACAGTAGTCAAGGCAAGAGAGAACAACAGCATGGACCAGCACCTTAGCCGCATCTGGCATTAAATAGGAGTGGATGTGCTCTATGTTTTTGAGATGGAAGCGACGGGATTTGGTGATCGATTGGACATGAGGGGTAAAGGAGAGGTTGGAGTCAAAAAGAACACACAGGCAGCGAGCCTGTGAGGTAGAGGTGATGGTAGCGCCGTTGACTTGGAGAGAGACAGACACAAGAGTGATAACATTTAAAGGGAGGAAAGACCAGAAGTTCTGTTTTGGACAGGCTGAGTTTAAGGAAGTGAGCAGCCATCCAGTTGGAAATTGCAGAGAGGCTGTCAGAGACATGAGTCAAGATGGGCCGAGAGAGATCAGGAGAGGACAGGTAGATTTGCGTGTCATCTGCATAGAAATGATAATGGAAGCCAAAAGAGCTGACGAGTTTACCAAGGGAGGCAGTATAGATAGAGAACACTAGGGGACCAAGGACAGAACCTTGGGGGATGCTGACAGAGAATGGTTGAATGGAAGAGGCAGAGTCAGAGAAAGAAACACTGAAAGAGTGCTGGAAGTGGTAGGAGGAGCACCAGGAGAGAGCAGTATCCTGTAGACCAAAATTATGGAGAATGTGGAGAAGCTGTTGATGATCAACAGTGCCAAAGGCAGCAGAAAGATCAAGGAGAATTAGGATAGAGTAATGGCCACGAGATTTAGGAGCAGTTAAATCGTTGGATACTTTGGTCACAGCCGTTTCGAGAGAATGACCAGCGCGGAATCCAGACTGAAGGGGGTCAAGCAGAGAGTTGGATTTGAGAAAGTCAGTCAGTCTGGTGTACACAACTCTCTCTCGAGGATCTTGGAGGCAAATGGCAGTAGCGAGATAAACTGCAATATTTTATAAACTGCAATAATTACATGCAAGGGTTAACTAGTGGCTGTCTACCAGACCGCCACTAGATGGACTTCCGGGTGGATAGGTGACTTTTGGTAATGTAAACGATGCTGGACATCCTCACGCTATGCATGAGGATTTCCAGCGTCACCGGAATCCCAACAGGAAAGCTTTGAATAATGCTTTCCTATGGCGAAATCCTAATGCGAGCGAGGCCGTTGCCATTAGGTCTCTCCGCCTGCTGACATCGGCGATGGACCCAGGTAAGTGACAGAAGGAAGGGAAGGGACCCTTCACAGAGGTGGAAGCTATAGTGCCAGGAAACAGAGTTCCCTTTAAAGTATATCCTGGAGAGCCTTTCAAAATATATAACTAATATAATTGTGCATTTGTATTCGGTTGAAATGTACATGGACATATAACTAAACATTATAGAGGCAAATTTTCCACCTTGCACAAGTCTAATATCTAAATGCTGGAAAGATTTATGTGATTGTCCAACCAAACTATGAACATTGGCCTTACAACCTCAAACCAGTGACTCAATTATGACAATAGTGTCTCCCTGTATTTTAAAAATGATTTCTTGGATTTTACCAAAGATGACATCTACCACAATATGGGTATCTAAAATTTCTATTTTACTAAACATTGAATCATTGGGGAGATAATATTTGCTGAAGTAAAATAAAATTTCCAGTTTGGGGAAAATTGTATATTCAAATTAAGCTGGAGACTTGAACTCACTTCTAATCCTTAAACCTATTGTTAGATTATTCGTTTTATCACTTTCCAAACAAACACGCTAGTACGAGAGAAGTTCTTATGACACATATAGAACCATAGGCTACTTACCCAGACTTAAGTTCTTCAAGGAACCTATTGTATAGAGCAATTTTTGTGAAGAGATACGTGTCCATAGGTTTCCCAATAGCTCAGTACAGTGCATATATTCTTCTTGTAAGTTTCAACTTTTAAGCAAAAAAAAGTATGTGACTTTTTTTTTATTCAACTCTTTTATCACCTTAGGACATCCAATGTTGTCCTTAAAATATGATGTCCCTTAAGACATCATGGGACATTCTGATTGTTAGGGTTAAATCCGTGATCACACCAGGGAAAGCTATGGCTCAACTTATACCTGTGGTCTCCTCTGTCAGTTGGGGCCGTGTTTCCTGGCCACAGACTTGCCAGGGAGCTGCATGCAGCCTTTAAATCCCTGTAGCTGAATGATTGTGAGATCCTCTGGGATCTCCTGCATGTAACCTCCCACCAACACAACTCATAGTGATTACTACTTGACTGTGACTTCTGACCGGGAAGGAACAGTGTCCAAATGGCAGGGACAGCATGCAGGAGCAGTAGCATGAAAGACAGATTTCCCTCTCATGCTGCAATCACACATTACAGACTCATCTAGCACTTTGTACTGTGTGAGCAGTGTAATGCCTCTTGCTGATGTCAATACTGACATGATATGGAGGAACCGCTATGATTTAGTGTAGGTTTAGAATTAGTGTTAAGGTTAGGGTTAGTGTGAGTGCTGTTGCAAGGTTATGGTTAGTGTAGTGATACTGTTAATGTTAAGGGTAGTTGTATAATTGGGAGCAGGTTTAAGAAAAGAGTTACTACTTTTAGGGGTATGTGTAGCAAAGGTATATGGTTAGTGTAGGTGTAGGTTTTGTGTAGAGTTAGCGTTAAATCCAAAATGTAGAGAAAGGCCTGGGTGCAAAAGGTAACACGTCTGGTGAAAAGACATCTAAATATGGGCATTATTGTACATTGAGAAAGGGTTCCTGTCCGAAATGACTGCATTTGTTGCTTTCTTTGAATTCTTTAAATATTGTGGTGGCTTGTCAATAATCAGTTACCTCTTTCTCTACATTTTGGATTAAACTTATCTTGGGTTGTTAATAAAAATACAACTTGTTTTGACTCTGTGGCAGAATTTGGCTTGATATATTTTTTTAGATGTTGTAGGTACTGCAGGTACCTGGTCAACATTTCACTATTTAGGGTTAGTGTTAAATGGAAACTATAGTGCCAGGAAAACAAAGTACCCCATGGTGCATAAGGGGTTAAAAAATGTCTGTCAACTTGTTCAAGTGCCAATGGTCCACCTTCGCTCCTCCAGCTGATATCAGCAGGGAAGACCTAATGTGCATGCATAGCAATGGCCGTGCTCGCATTAACACAGCCTCATAAGAAATCATTATACAATGCTTTCCTATGGGGTTTCGGGTGACGCTGGATGTCCTCATATATGCATAGCATCTCTCAAGAGGTGGAGTTAACCCATAAAGGTAATTATTGCAGTTAATTAAAAACTGCAATAAATACATTTCCAGGGTTAAGGGGCCTGGCAATATGCACCCAGACCACTTCAATGAGCTGACGTGGTCTGGGTGCCTATAGTGTCCCATTAAGGCTGTTTTAAAGTTAGTGTTAAAGTTTAACTTAGCATAGACGAATAATGGAAGTTGGCATAGGTTTATGGTTGGTGTCAGGACTAGTGATAGATTAGTTTTTGTTTTTTTCCACAAGTGACACAGACCCGGTAAATTAATTTGTGAAACATATACATTTAAAAACTGAAATTGCCATGTCTTAAAAAATGTCTTTAAATTGTCAAAAACCTGGCAAAGCTCTGCATAGGGGTTATTGTCTTACATTTGAACAGTTGCAGAAATATGGGGGTCAGACTTTATTTGAAACCCTACATATGAAATGTATGGGTAGAACTAAGCAGAACCCCATAAATTATGGTGGAACACATACATAGAACAAATTATAGGTGTTGTTATGGTTCAGAAATTGGACTATTACTTCAGTCCTCAAATGGTTAATGTCACTGCCTGTTGATGTCATGCTAGGTCACATTGTAACAGAGAAAATATATTTGTCAGTTTTTAATTATTGTCATTATTATTTATAGAGTGCCAACATATTCAACAGAGCAGAGCTTTTGTAAACGAAACATGCAAACAATTGAATGAAAACATGCAAAGCAAATACAATGTATTTGACCTTGTAAACTAGTGGGTTACAATTCACTATTGGGCCTTGTGACGTGTTCGAAACTCTTACTGACGAACCGTTTTTTACATCTGTCCATTATGTTACTAGCTCAGCCCCCAATTGTATCAAATGTACTTCCTATTTAATGTTTTTCACAATCTTTACCATTCTAACTATTTTTGTCTACCATTCAGCCCGAAAAACCCAGGCTCTTGATCCAGAGATATTATCCTTTGAATGTTTCACAAAAACCTAAGAATGGGTAGGCAACCTTCATCACTCTAGATGTTGTGGACTTCATCCCCCACAATGGTCTTATAGCCACAATACTAAAAAAGCATCAATGGAGATGTAATCCACATCTGGAGTGACGAAGGCTGCCTTCTACTGCTCTAGGTGGTTAAAACAACACAAACAGCTAAAATATCTATCAAAACTGTTTTAAAATATTCCATGTTGATTTAATAACTAGATGGAATAAGTCCTGGAAAGCAAATCTAATATATATATATGCTTAAACCTTCTTACTAATGGTACTAATGGTCCCTACCTGTACCAGACCTATGTAAGTACCATAGACAATCTTCCTATCCCAATAACCATAGCTGAATGTTATGAGTCAGACTCTCACTCATCAACATGCATATCAGCAATATTGTCAGTATGTATGCAAATAATCCTGAATTACCTCATTATAAATTCATGAGAATTAAATTTAGCACCAAGAGTGTCTGTAATTTCTATGTTAATGAATGCCTACTATCTCATTGTAGATTCTAAAGTCATTTATAAAAACTTATGTTAGTAGGATTTTTCCCCCACCTATAAGTAGACAAATTTGAATACATTCACTGTATGTGTTTTGGCTCTCCTAATACCAAATTGACAAGATATAATTATGGTCCAGCAATATACATTAAATAAAATAAAAGTATTGCCTGATAGGCAGAAAGTTTTATTTTTGATCCTCTACACCTGCATGACAAGACGTCAGCGGAAAATGGCAATGATATTTGATAAGGGTTATATTACTACCACAGGCGTGTATAGAAACAGTTGACATTTATACAGAACGGTAGATTTCTGATCATTATGCCCCACTGGGAATTTCAAATCATACCAGAGTTATTTGCATTAGACTATTAACTTCCATGTTAAAGAAATGCAAGAGTTTCATTGCAGACAACCTGCCACCACCTGGAAGAGATTTTGCTGTAAACACTGTCTTTTCAGAGAAAATGCAGTGTTTACATTACAGCCTCGTGATAACTTCACTGGCCACTCCTTAGATGGCTGCTAGAGCTGCTTCCTATCTCAGTCTTGCCTAGTTTGAATCATAACACTTATTATCTCCACCCTCTGCATGCAGGCACTGAACTTTACTCACAGAGATTCAGAGATTCAATTCATCTCTATGAGAAGATGCTGATTGACCAGGGCTGTGTTTGACTTGTGCTTGCTCTGCCCCTTCACAGTCTCAGTCAATCCTATGGGCAAGCATTGTGATTGGCTCAGAACAACACTTCTGTTGATGTCAGCAGACAGCTTGCTGTTCTGAGGAAAACAAGGACAAAACCAGCAGCTTCAGGCTTGAATTCAAGTACGATTTTACTATATTTAGGCAAGCAAGAGGTGCCCAGGGGGACTAGATGGTTTTAACACTATAGCTTCAGAAATGTATGTTTGTGTTCCTGACCCTATGGTGCTCCTTTAAGGATTTTAGGACATGTCAATACATCCTAACTATAATGGGGTTTAATGCAGTTGTATTGACATGCCCCACATATTTGGTATGAGCAGGGTTAAATCCCTGCTCACACCAGGGAGTCTCAGGTATCAGTGGATATCTGGGAAATCTCTTGGTCAGGTGGAGCCAATTTTAGAGGTCCCAGACTTTTTAATGGGCATTTAAATCCCAATAACTAGATCACAGTGTGGGCAGGGTTCAATCCCTGCTCTCACCAGGAAACCTAGATATCTATAGTTACCTGGAGCTCCCCCCTCTCAGCTGGGACCATTTTAAGTGGCCCCAGACTGACAGGTAAGCTGCATGCGGAGCTCAAAAAGAAGAAAGGTTAAATCCCTGCTCACACCAGAAAACCCAGGTATCATTAGATATCTGGGGCTCCTTTCTTTCCATATGGGCCATTTTTAGTGGCCCCAGACACATTGATGAGCTGCATGCACTGCTGAAAAGCAACACTGCTTTTAAATCAATAGAGAACAATGCAGCTAAACGATCAAGCTCAGCCTCAGTGATTCTCTCATTGTATCATATATGGTGATTGGGAGAACCCCAGGATCTGAACAGACCCTGGAGGTATCCCTACATGTCCCAATGGCATTTTAATCAGTGCTGAGCTTTGTCATTTGCCCAGCACCAATTGCAATGCATTGGGCATACCACGTATATTCAATGAAAAAGATATGAAGCTGTCATATTGAAAATAGCCAGTAGATGGCAGCAACATGCCACTCTGATTTAGCTCAGATTTCCCTTTAGCTCAGATTTCCCTTTAGAATTAATATTAAGTTTAGCATTAGGTTTATTAATACTTTTATATTTAAAATGGGCTTAGAATTAATTAAGGGATTAGGATCAGGTTTTATATTAGGGTTTCAGTTAAGATTAGGGCCAGCAAGGGAATCCCTCTGCTGACATCAGCAGAGGGAATCTTTCTAACACTATTTATCGGGGTTAGACTTGAGATTAGGATTAAAGTTATATTTAGGGTAAGGTATAGAATTAGGGAATAAGGTAAGGATTTGGCACCAGATCCAACAGCCCTCCGTTCCCCAATATTCAGTAGCTCGGAATGTAGTTACCCTATCAAGGAATTTCCACGCTGATGGTGGCAGCCCCCCTCCTATATTAGTATTACACATTAGTGATATCAAGGGACTTGACGTAGGTGAGACCTGCTTCAATTCGTGCATCGCCTTCCATGTCCAAAGGGTGTAAGTCATCAGAGCTTGCTTGTCTCTATAATCCAAGACTTCAGATCCACCCAACCATACTGCCAAGTGCAGAGAAACATCAGCCTTTCCTTGTCCAAGGGAACCCACTGTTTCTGTGGCATTGCCAGATGCCAGTCAATAATCCTCTGCAGAGTTGTTACCTGATAATATCTTTTAAAAATCGAGAAAGTCTATCCCTCCACACTATCTTAGTAAGAAAAGGAAGTCATGTTGCAGATGTGATCGTTCGTCCCTCCCGACATCCATAGCAGGGAGGACCATTTCACAAGGTCTCTTTGTATCCTGGGTCTATGGTCACTGACAACCCCAAATACTTTATTGACCTGACGCACAGATGAAACAGAATGTGCACTGAAGAGCAGCCTATTCATCAGCAGGAATGGTCACATTCAAGACCTCGCATTTAGCTTAAACCCCGATAATTGGCAATGAAGGTTGAACTCCATCATCAAGCATGGTTCAAAACAAAGAAAAGAAGGTCATCAGCAAAAGCAGCCACTTTGTGTTCCGACCCTTTCCATACATAACTGTTGATATCCGAATTACGGAGTATTGCGACCAACAGTAATTCCAGGGTTGAAGCGAAAAGCAAGGTTGACAGAGGGTTCCTGTGCCGGGTTTCATTGCAGATTTATAAGTCAGCTCTCTGTGCCCCACAGTTACTATTTAACGCCGTGATTCAGTTTAGCAGCTTTTTCCATAATCCCATACTTATCAGTGTAGCAAGCATGTATGACCAGTTTACACAATCAAATGCCTTTTTGGCGTCGGCGGAAAAAAGTAGCATCCGGTTACCTCCTTTCCTAGCTAGGTTTTGCAGGGAAAATAGCCTTAACATGCTGTCTCTAGCCTATCACTCCTACCTTATTCCCAACTAAACATGAGTTTGGCAGTTAAATAATGCAGTACAAAAGGAAGAAACACAATTGGTACTAGTCCAGGAGTGGCATGCATCGCAAAGTCTCTCTCTCTCCAAATCAGGTGCTGATGAGTAGTTCACACAAAGTGTGTATACCCATAATCCTGTGAAAAGAAAATGGTCATGTAACTGTCCAAACAGGCCTTCCCCTTCACAAGATTCAAAGACCAGGACAATATGAAACAAAGCTTCACCATGAATCAGAGAGCAATGGAGTGAACAGTGTGTGTATTCCAGACAGCATACAATTGTGTCAGGCAATCAAATCATCAAGCCCAGTGTTCATGAAGAATCTGAATCCCCTTCCATTCCCAATCAAATAAACAACCCCTCCCCCCCCCCTTCATCCACTGCAAAATACTGATAGGTGTAATCTGACCAGCTTCAGGGACCCAGCATCTCCTAGCTGTAAACTGTAGTCAGTCATAGCGCCATTTTCCAAGTGCCGGAATACTCTTGAGAGGGCATGAAAGTATCACCTACGCAGCATACAAGTCTCTGCAGTTAAGGCCTCAGCCTCAATGGCCCCAGAACCCATTTAGTGACTGCAATCGGAGGAAGATTAAGACACTCCAGGAACTGCAGCACTTCTACAGGCCAGTGGACTGGCACCCATTCATTTTGATGTCTGACTCAGAGGCAGAAGGGAAACTCCCATCTGTATTGAATGTCACAGGTCTCTGTGCCCATCTAGCCTCTAAGGTGGGCAGAGAAATGTCATTAAACAATGAGACCATCGCTTCTTTGAACTCCTAGGCCTGTCAGGCATGGGATTCCCGCATGATGGCATACTTGACTGGGAAGGCATGTAGACAGCATATTATATCTATCAACCAGGTTGTCAGCAGCTCACATGCGAACAGCTTAGAAAATCATTTTAAATTAAATTTGGGCTGGAGAGTCTTCAAGAACAAATTGCTAAGTAGGCCCTTAACGTCTTGCTCTCCCTCCGACTCCAGCACCCAGCAAATCCTAATTTTACACAAGCAACTGTGGTTGTCGAAGTCTTCCATGCAGTTTCTCATTGCCAGCAACATGGAGCCCTGCTGGGAGACCATGTTGTCCATGGTTTGCAGGTGGCCATCCTGAATCACCAGTTCACTCTCGATGGCTTCGTGTAGTGTGGTGGTAAGTTGCTGCAAGTCATTTTAGTTGCCATAGATGAGGTCAAAGCCCTGAGATCTTTGCTAATTCTTTGCTAATTGCTTGGAGGCTGGGGACACAGATGCCATCTTAGCATTATAGGCCTCATGGCTCACTCCATCCTGAGTATTTATATAATCATCCATAGGACCCCTTTGAGACTCAGTCTGGGAGATGTCTTGGGATGGTTGGATCATCAGGTTACGGACCATTTGATGTGGTAATGTGGGGAATAGGGGCTGTGAGGTGTAAATGGTGCAATAGTGTTGGTGATAGAGGTTGTGATCGTGGATAAGGACTGTGATATGGAAATTGTGCAGTAGTGTGGGGGGATACGGATTGTGATGGGAATTGAGGCAGTAATATAAGGGATATGGGCTGTGATGAGGGGGATAAGGCCAGTAGTGGGGGGTTTAGGAACTGTGATGGGAGATAGGGAATGTGATGTGGTAATGGTGCAGTAGTGGGGAGTGATAGAGGTTGTAATGGGGGATAGGGGCAGTAGTGGAGAGACAAGTGAAAGATGTTGGAACATTTTTTTAGCTAAAATATAATAAAGTATATTCTCCTGTCCTTGAGGCCAGGGAGGGGGTTCTGATCTTTCGTGATCCAGTGGGAACAGCTTCTTCCGACCAGCATCCCATAATGTATTATAGTGTTGCTATGGTAACGGGCAGCATCTCTTCCTGATACAAGAAGAGGGAGACCGAGTTCTCATTCCTCCTCCTCAGCATCCTGGTGGCTGTGGATCTTCCTCTCTGGGCTCAAAAAGCATAGGTCCAGCAGGGGTCAGCCAGGGAGATCCCATGAACTCCTCTGTATGCCTCAGCCCATTGCTCAATGGCCAGTCACAGACTGATCACCACCATGTTATGGTTTTTCAAATAACTGGGCTTAAAATAGTGTCCATTGCTAAGGGAAACTGCTGAAATGCAGAGTGAAGTTTGAAACACAATGTTTTTATGTACTGATTTATATATCAAGCTGGGGACTCTGATAGTTGTGGAAACACACTTTCCTGATTTTCTGTGGACTTTCTTGACTTTTCAAAGTCCAACTTTGAGTGAAAATGTAGCCCTGGCAAGTAGAAGTTTCCTTGAGTTGGATATACACTTTATGTACATACCACTTGTGACAGATTCCCTGTCCCTGGATTAAAAAGCTTTCTGTTCCATTCGCCTGTCTGTTTGGTAGATTGCATTCCCCTACTATTCTAACATTTTCCCGTTTGACTACCGAACAACCGCACGAACCATGGACCACCCGGGAGCTTGTTAACACTTATTAACACCTTGGAACGGTTCTCACCGCCGTGTTCTAATTGTTCGTCTGGCCATCTTGTTCGCATGAACGCAGGCAATGGTGTTTGGGCATGAATCTCATGGAACTAAAATCAGACACAGAAACTCCCGAACACAGCTGGACTTCCATCATCGCCTGCGTTTGTTTCTATACAATTTAGAAGGGCACTGTTCTGTGAAATTGTTTGTTTGGATGAGGGGAACAGGCTCCAGGGTAACATTGACTATGTTCAGTAATTGTTCGTTTTCCAAACTACCGAACAAGTCCGACCGCAAGCCCTGATTCTCTGGAACTGTATTGGGCATGGGACCATGCGTGCAGTCGGTCAAAAATAAGAATTCCAAGAATTCTTGAACCCCTGAACTGATCTGGGTGATTTTTGAAAATGTGGGTCACCCAGATCAGGGCTATCATAGGATTTAACTTTTGTGGGGGTTTTGTGTGTTTTAATATATTTAGGGGGGTTTTATATACATGTGTGGTTTTTGTGTGTGGAGATAATTGAGTTTAGTTTAGTACTTGACTTAATTATTTCCCAGGTACAGAGGGGGGGATTGACCTAGTTATGTATGGGAGTGTCCTGGATCTGAGAGCCAATGTAATTGTGTGTTTGTTTCTGCTGTGGTTTACTCTCAGGTCCAGGAGGAAGTGCCCCTTGCATGTGGACTCACATATAAGGCCAGTTGTGGCTGCCAATAAACAAGTTCCTGCTTAACCTCAACACAGAGCCTTGTCTCGTGATTGAGGGAACCGTTATGCTTGTTATATCCCTGCTCCTGGAATTGTTCTTTGGATTGCTATAATCACCAGCTCTTGTAAGAGCTATACCTGCTATACTCTCTTGGAAGAGAGGCCTTCCCACTGGGAGCTGGATCCAAGAGTTTGGTCCAGAGTGGGAAGGGATAGCGAGACCCCAGCCAAGCTTCAGCGGCTAAGGGGCTACGATGCTTATGGTGTCCACTGCGGTGCTTATGATACTCACCGACAGCTAGGAAGCATCGATTGGTGGAGGTACCCAGTCGGGGTGCCAGGCGGTCCATCGCACCACTGTTACTAAGTAAACAACACTGAATTGCATTCTTGGAAAGACATTTACATTTCCATTCTATTCAAACAATAAATTAAATTTTCCTAACTCTAGCCAGTAGCATTTTGTAATGATATGTGTGATCTGCATATCTGCTGCATATACAGTTTGCTAGTACTACAACTAATCTCAATATAATATGATTTATTTTCTCTAGTTTATTAATGCACCTCTTACAAGCAGGGAGGATAATGCATAGATATTGGCTGATATTCATGTCAATTACAATTAGCGTATACTGGGAGTTGTAATTGCAGTCATAAACATTACCGCAATAGCCTAATTTAAGCATGAGAAAAGATACAGATAGTTTTTATTAGTGCTATCTTCCATGCGGGACTTTTCTGTTTCTGCTCAACATGTGTTTCTTATTGCATATTATACTGAACCTGTTAATGCTGATACATAAATTATCCCTATGCTATCTAGTGGAGGACTGACATTTCCCTGGAATGTGCAAAATGTGGACTTTATTATTTATCGCTTCCCATGTTTCTTTTCATGTAAAAGTGCAACATTCCAGCAAATTATTTATACCACATTCTTATTTCAAACCAATGAAAATCTGGTTATATTTGCTGGGACCTTCAGATTTTAGCTAAAATCTATGAGACTCAGGAGTTCTTACGTGATATCTAAGAATTGATTTAGAGAAGTGCGCCAGACCGGACATTTCACTGAAAAATTCACTCAACTTTATCAGTGCACGCATAGTAAGAGAATGTACAAACATCAATTTTATGGCAAACAAGACTTTTATGGAGCGATTGAGGACAGATGGAATTGATGCCCAGGTTCCTTTCTGAATAGTGAGACAAGTTAATCTGCTGTACTACCTGTGATACATGTCAGGGGAAGCCAGCAGGGTCCATACTGCAAAAAGGGCATTGCTAGATATCTCCCTCCCTTTTTTCCAGCCTGGCTCAGACTTTGGACAGACAAACTACTATTCTTGGAGAATAAAATGAATTTATCTTATGTTGGCCTGCTGAGAGTCTGGTATATTTTGCTCTGCTGCTTCTTCCAAGATGGCTTCTCCTTCTCTGTCCTTTTGGCACTGTAACCCCACCCCTTCTACTATGAGCCAATGAAGGACCCTGAATAGCAGTGTTAGGTTTGGTGGCAAATTTCAATATAGTTTTAGTCATAGTCTTTTGATTAAAAAGCCATTTCAGTTTTAGTCGTATTTCAGTCATCTGATTTGTTTTTGTTTTAGTCTAGTTTTAGTCGACTAAATCTCTAATAGATTTTAGTCGACTAAATCTCCAGTAGATTTTAGCCGACTAAATCTCCAGTAGATTTTAGTTGACACAACTAAAATCTAATGAGTTTAGTTAAAGCCTCTATCTGTCTCTTTTGCCCCTTTCCCTGCCTCTCTGTGCAGTGTTAATTTTGGCAGCAATTTTCTATTTAGTTTTAGTCATAGTCTTTTGACTAAAAAGCCATTTTAGTTTTAGTCGTATTTTAGTCATCTGAATTGTTTTAGTTTTAGTCTAGTTTTAGTCAATTAAATCTAAAAAAATGAGTTGATAAAATTAACACTGCTGAATATAGAGGCAAATAGTATGCCTCCACTCATGGGCAGCTACCACAGACACCAAAAGGTCAACTGAATGAGAGGTCCTTGAAATTGTTTCTTAAAATAGACAAACTTGAGCAAAATCTGCTTAAAGGGACACTATAGTCACCAGAACAACTACAGCTTATTGAATTTGTTCTGGTGAGTAGAATCATTACCTTCAGGCTTTTTGCTGTAAACACTGTCTTTTCAGAGAAAATGCAGTGTTTACATTACAGCCTAGTGATAACGTCACTGTCCACTCCTAAGATGTCTGTTAGAGATCCTTCCTGGGTCATGGCTGCCTAAAATGTATCCAAACATTCAGTATCTCCTCTCTCTGCATGCAGGCACTGAACTTTCCTCTTAGAGATTTATTGATTCTATTCATCTCTATGCGGAGATGCTGATTGCCCAAGGCTGTGTTTGAATTGTGCTGGCTCTGCCCCTGATCTGCCTCTTTGTCAGTCTCAGCCAATCCTATGGGGAAGCATTGTGATTGGATCAGGCTACCACTTCTGATGATGTCAGCAGGCAGTGGGCAGGTCAAAAGGAAACAGGGACAAATCAAGCAGCTCCAGACTTGAATACAAGTAAGATTTTACTATATTTAGGAAGGCATGAGGGACCAGGGGGGCTAGATGGTGGTTTTAACCCTATAGGATCAGGAATACATGTTTGTGTTCCTGACCCTGTAGTGCTCCTTTAAACAGGTCCTGTATTTTGCTCTCAAGAAAGATTCTCCAGACAACAACAAAATGGGGGAAGGTACCCTACAGAACCATAATCCATTACAGAATTAAATATAGTTGTATTTTTTTTTTTAAATAACATTTATGTAATGCCTGGTGGATGCCAGTCTACTTTTTTTTTTCAAGTTATCCACTTTTTCAGCAGCATAAAATCTTACTGTACTTAGTGTACTGCCAATAATTCTTATGCCCCAAAACATGGTGGTGTGCTGCCCCTAGTGTACCTGTGGTTATGCCTTAACTAATTACTATATGTAAGTGTTACGATTCCATTCCATTCTCTTTAGAAAACATATTATTTTGTGATTTATTTCCATTATAGTTGTCTTGCATGTAATTTATATCAACATTCATAGCTCATTTTATTCTTAGTTTGGTTGGACGTTCACATACTTTCATTTAAAAATCTGAAGCTCATAAATATTTGTTTTCTTCAGAGACTGTTGGGAGAATAAGTGTAAGACAGCCTAATTTACAAGCTCTATTAACGTTTTGATTCACTGGGCTTGTGGCTTCCATCTTGAGTTGGTTGGCAGTTTTCTTGTTTTTCTTCCAATATTTATATCTTATAAATCTTAATTTCCCTGTTGATAATTTAAGTGTAAGGCTCCTTGAGTGCTTACCACAAAAAGGAATTTTTATTTATAGTACTGACCACTATATTTCCCAACCTACAGAATAGGCATGGGCAAAAAATTTGGTTAGGTTCTGCACTTCTGAAATTCAGGACTTCGGCAATTCGGAACTTCATCAATTCGGCACTTCTGCACTTCGGTTCGGTACTTACGAAATTTGGGACTTCAACAATAAGGCACTTCAGGACTTTGGCAATTCCCTAACCCTAACCCCTAACCCTAACCCTAACACTAACCTATCCCTAACCCTATCCCTAAACCTAACCCTAACCTTACCCCTAACACTACCCCTAACCCTAACTCTAACCCTACCCCTAAACCTAACCCTAACTGAATCCATAACCCTACCCCTTACTCCAACCCTAAGCCTATCCCTACCCCTAACCCTAACCCCGAACCCTAACCCTAACCCTAACACTAACCTATCCCTAACCCTATCCCTAAACCTAACCCTAACCTTACCCCTAACACTACCCCTAACCCTAACTCTAACCCTACCCCTAAACCTAACCCTAACTGAATCCGTAACCCTACCCCTTACCCCAACCCTAAGCCTATCCCTACCCCTAACCCTAACCCCTAGCCCTAACCACCATAACCACTTACACATCTAGGGGTAGAATTAGGGGGTAGGGTTAGGGTTAGGTTCCTGTCATCATTCACATAATTTTCACTCCTTCTCTTGTTTTGCCACTTTTCAGAAATCCAAAGCACTTCAGCACTTCCGATATTCAGCAGCATCCGAATGTCTGAATTGACGAAATTCGTCCGAATTTACATTTGGAACAACACAAATTGCATATGTCTACTACTGAATTATAAGGGTGCAAATGCTTTTTAGCACTTTATGATTTAAATGCAGCTAATGGACAAATGAGAAACCACCCTTTGTCAGCTTCTCAGTAGTTTATCAGCATTTTAACTGCAATAATTATTTTTAATTATTGTTTAATTATTATTTAATGTGGATTTGTGAAGTTAACAGATTTATCTACTCCAAGTCTTTGGCTTCATCATGAACTTCAAGAAGTTGATTCTACTAATTCTACCCCATATAATTGGAATTTCCCTTAAAGCAACACTTGCCATGGTATCTCCAGTAGTTATATAACATCATGGAAACATTATTTAAGTTCTTAATTGTATTAAAGTTCTTATTTATAGGGATCTTTCTAGGATGTCTACCACCTCAGGATTTTCTTATATTAACTCCAGGGCATATCCAGTACTTACATGACTTCCATGGAACATTTTTGAAGGTTTCCTTCTCCATACTGCTTTCCCGCTCAGCCAATTTTGGAATTTAAAAAAATTGGGGAGGCCATTGGGACAGCAAGGTAAATGCTGCACTGACATGCACAAACAGCTACAATATTGCCTGGCTTAATGCATTTGCAATATAAGGAATGTTTGCAATGCCAATTCTTAGTTGCTAATATTATGTGTGGATTTAAAAACAAAATAGTGAGAGAGAGACAGTGAGAGATTTTTTTTTTTTATATATAATGATTAATTTTATATCTTGTGCAAAATTTAGATATAGCAGGTGGCCACTGCCATGAAGATTTGTCTTTCAGGAATTTGGAAAGTCCGGTTATCTTTGTTCCATCAGAGCTACTGATGGTTTTAGATCTCTCATCAATATTCTTCACCTTTCAAACAAATGGCACTCCAAGGAATTTTAAATTCAGATATAACTTTTTGTTTAATATACATTTTTTTACATACAATTAAGCACACACATATATAGAAGAGATTGAGAAACAAAGCATTGGTCACCAATTATTGCCAAACTGCTGTTTTATTTACATGCTTGCACTGTGTTTGCTTGTAACTGGTCTCTGGTGTCTCCATAAGTGGGATAGCAGAGGACAAAAGGGTCAGGAAAGCATATTGTGCATGTAGTTGGAGTCTGCTTGTTATATATAATGTAGAGTGTGCTGACTGTGGTGTGATATTTTGTAAATAGATCGGTTTCAATCGTGTTGTGTTTCTGGTGTAAGATGTGTGGCTAGGGGCTGTAGAAAGTGTGTGTGTCTGTGTATAGGGGGCATAGTGTGTATAGGGACTGTAGTGTATGTGTATATACAGTGAGGGGAAAACGTATTTGATCCCCTGCTGATTTTGAACGTTTGCCCAGTGACACAGAAATGATCAGTCTTTATTTTTAATGGTAGGTGTATTTAAACAGTGAGAGACAGAATAACGAAACAAAACAAAAAAATCCAGAAAAATGCATGTCAAAATAAGTTATAAATTGATTTGCATGTCAATAAGTGAAATAAGTATTTGACCCCTTTGACTTATTACTTGGTGGCAAAACCCTTGTTGGCAATCACAGAGGTCAGACGTTTCCTGTAGTTGGCCACCAGGTTTGCACACATCTCAGGAAGGATTTTGTCCCACTCCTCTTTGCAGATTCTCTCCAAGTCATTAAGGTTTTGAGACAGACGTTTGGCAACTCAAACCTTCTGCTCCCTCCACAGATTTTTTATATGGGATTAAGGTCTTGAGACCTTAATGTGCTTCTTCTTGAGCCACTCCTTTGTTGCCTTGGCTGTGTGTTTTGGGCGATTGTCATGCTGGAATACCCATCCATGACCAATTTTCAATGCCCTGGCTGAGTGAAGGAGGTTCTCATCCAAGATTTGACAGTACATGGCCTCGTCCATCGTCCCTTTGATGCGGTGCAGTTGTCCTGTCCCCTTAAAGGAAAAACACCCCCAAAGCATAATGTTTCCACCTCCATGTTTGATGGTGGCGATATTGTTCTTGGGGTCATAGGCAGCATTCCTCCTCCTGCAAACACGGCGGGTTGAGTTGATGCCAAAGAGCTCGAATTTAGTACCACAACACTTACACTCAGTTCTCCTCTGAATCATTCAGATGTTCATTGGCAAACATCAGAGAGGCCTGTACATGTGTTTTCTTGAGCAGGGGGACCTTGCGGGCGCTGCAGGGTTTCAGTCCTTCACGGCATAGTGTATTACCAATTGTTTTCTTGGTGACTATGGTCCCAGCTGCCTTGAAATCATTAACAAGATCCCCCCATGTAGTTCTGGGCAGATTCTTCTCCATTCTCATGATCATTGGAACTCCACGAGATGAGATCTTGCATGGAGCACCAGACCGAGGGGGACTGACAGTTATTTTGTGTTTCTTCCATTTGCGAATAATCTCACCAACTGTTGTCACCTTCTCACCAAGCTGCTTGGTTAAGGTCTTGTAGTCCATTCCAGCCTAGTGCAGGTCTACAATCTTGTTCCTGACATCCTTGGATAGCTCTTTGGACTTGGTTATGTTAGAGAGTTTGGAATCTGATTGATTGTCTTTTATACAGGTAACAAACTGAGATTAGGAGCACTCCCATTAAGAGAGTCATTAAAGCTGCCGACAAGGGTGGTGGGTTGGTCATTCTACCTAAGGATATGTATATAGCTGAAGCCTTAAAACAGCTTAATGATTATAAGGTGTATGATAAACTCCATCATGATCCAACCACTACAATTAGAAATGCACTCACTACATATCTGGAAAAAAGAAAAACAAGAATTCAACTATCTTAACGTTCTTTACCCCAAAATCTCTGTCATACACTTCCTCCCTAAGATTCACAAAAATGAGAAAAACCCACCTAGCATCTCAGGTATTGGCTCAGTACTCAGTACTATCGGAATATCTAGATATCCTCCTGCAACCATCTGTAAAAAAGAGTAAATCCTACCTAAAAGACTCTATGTCCCTTATCTAAGCTCTTGACAATATTACCTGGGACTCTAATTATATGTTAGTTACGTGCAACGTTCAGTCATCATATACCATCATCCCGCACAAAGAAGGTTGCCAAGCAGTTTTTAACATACTCCACCAAGATAAAGTTATCCCTCCACAACAAATTGATTTTAAAATTGACGGGATTAACCTAATTTTACATAACAATTATTTTTGGTGTTTAGACTCTTTTTACCTACAGAAACAGTGAATAGCTATGGTAACCAAGTTCACTCCTGTCTACTGCCATATGGGGTAAGCACGCTTGGAACCTGAACCTGGTCTCCTACTACTGATACATTGATGATCTATTTTTTATTTGGAACGGGACTACAAAGAATCTTAATCCTTTTTTACAACATCCTAACACCAACAACAAATGTATTATTCTCACCTCAGAATATGATAAATGTAATATTCATTTTGTAGACTTACAGATTTTTATTAAAAATAACAAAATCAACACACACACTTTTTTTTTTCTTTTTAAAGTACATACTAATGCTGTTATAGACCAAGGTAGCTGTCACTACAGACCTTGGCTGAACAGCATTCTTAAAAACCAATTTTTAAGGATTTGAAGAAAGTGTTCCCTGATAGAAGATTGTAACGACCAATCACAAATTTTTTTAAAAATGTTTTCAGATAGAAACCATCATAAAAAATTTTTAGACGATATTATAGAAAAGGTGAAACAAGACATAACTAATCTTTTAAGATATAAAACTAAAGCAACCAATGATACACCAGTGCTTCCTCTTATTTTTGACTATAATAATAAAATAAAAATATTAAAAGCCTTGTCAAAAAACATGAGGGGGCGTGATCTGACCTACCTGCAAGCTGACAAGATGTGTTTTCTAGGAGCTCCTGCCAAAGTGAGCTCAATTACAGCTAAAGCTGAAAAGAAATAGTGGTAAACTGTTCAGAATCCAGTACAGCAGGCATCTCTACTAAAGTGGATACTGTAGGTCCCGATATACTCCTTTCTGCAAATTTCTACTGCTATCTGGCTATCTTCTGCCTACAGGGATTGTGGACTCTATGGCTGGGAGAGGTGGCCGATCTCCCGCTTGGGACTGTGCATCCTGCAGTACAGCCACTGAAACCCCGCAGTCCCCTTCCCCCCCACTTTGGATCGGTGGGGGTTATCCCCATCCCCATTAAACGCACTACCTACACCAAAGTGGTTAGCCTGACTTCTCCTGCTCTTAAGACAGCGTGACTGATCAAAGATGGCCACCAGAGTGAGGCCTCCGCTACAGCAAGCAGACCTAGGGGGCCAGGGTTGGGTGCGGAGCTTTGAGGCCAGATTCGACAAAATATGCCAAGATATATATCCGCTGTTGTGGCAACAAATGCTATGGTGTACTCTCTTGCACAACAAAAATTAAAATTGTAAAAAAAAACAAAACGGCACATCCTCCTTCAGGATAATATCTTAAAATATTTTATGCCACACACCCCATAAATTATATTTAGAGGGGCACCAAATTTAAAAAGCTATTTAACAAACAACTATACAAAGGAATGCAATAACACACAAAACACTATGCAATTATACCGGTTTTTATAAATGTAAAAAGTGAATTTTTTTGTAAATCCACAGATTCCACTAGTAATAAAATAACTGAGTTCATGTCCAATCAAACACAGAAAATATATGTAATTAAAGATCTAATTACATATAATACCAAGCATGTGATATACCTACTGGAGTTTCCTTGTGGCCTCCAGTACGTGGGCATGACGACATCAGTAAAGGTTACAAAAATCACAGTGTGTCAAAACATTTTCAGATTCATGATAATAATCCCAAATTTGTAACGGTAATAGGCATACAAGTGTGCAAATTACCATGAACGTTTGGCAATATAAAAACTATTTTAGGTAAAATTTAGATGAACTGGATATACCACCTGAAAACTTTAGACCCATATGGACTAAATTCAGAATGTGATCTGCATAACTTTTAAATTGTATTATTAATTTTCAGTATGTTTCATACTTTTTATCTCATTTAAGCCTTTTATAAGTCCCCCTCCATTATCACATTTTGCCACATTCCTTTGTGTTCCTTTTTTACTATTTATTATGTGCATGTTGTTCCTATGTTTTGTTCATTGTGTTCATGTGTTTTTATATTAACCATTAGTTTTTCAATTTTTTTTGTTTTTGTATCTATATACATATATAGTTACAGCAGATTGTCACTATCTATTTTTAATTTGTAAGATTTGCTTCTTCATCATATTATTCCCCTCATTTATCATGTTTATCATTTATCAAGTTTATAGTTAACTATACATATATTATGTACATTGCGGTATTAAATCCCTTTCCTTACATCATATAACATAGTATATGCAATTACTCCACACACCTGGACTAATGTAAACTAATCTGGCACCCTCTACTCTCATCCACAGGTAATCTCTGCCTCTGATCCTATTTCACTCCTGCAACACTGTCTGTCTCACCCCTGCACCCCTGCACCCCTGCACCCCACGTAATAGGCAATGTCTGGCTCTGATCCCAGTTAACCCCTGCAACACTGTCTGTCTCACCCCTGCGCCCCACGTACTAGGTACCCTTACAATGCATTATCATTCTATGTATTTTTGCCTTTAATCTGACAAACTTGATTCATTAGTGCTGTCTGCTAGTTGTCCAATCCCTCCCATCTCATGTGTAAAGCTTTATTGAGGGCAATTAAGCCAACTGACTATCTCAAGGCTGAGTGGGATCCCTATTTAGTTAAGTCACTGGGGAGCATACGACCAAAGGGAGCACAGGCCACACTCCATATGTGTGCCACTATCCATCCAGTGCCAACTTAGAATAAGTGCCCTGAATACTCTGAGTTTACCAAGGAAGTTCCCCAAGGAGGAAAACAGCAGACAGTGCTTCAATCAACATTTTCATTATCATCCACACGCTGTTGTGCTTACTGCATTTCTGTTTTGTGTTCTGTACCTAGCCATATGCGTAGTGTAAGTACTACTTCCTCACCATATTTGCATTATTTGTAACCTATTTAATTTGTTTTCACTCCTACCCTCCTGTTCATGGCTCCAAATTTGACCGTGTTAATATTCCTTGTAACCCTCTTCCCACTCCTGTCATGTTCCTACCACTACCCTCTTGAGCACCACTCACCACATACGGAGAACCAAATTCTTATACATCATGGCCTGCTTTGTTGCTTTAATTTACCTGCTGTGTGCTGGTGGAGAGTTTTGAAATCAAGCCCTCCCACACCCACACCTCAAAAGTATAAAACCTTACAATTGCATTACTACCAAACTAAGATAATATCCAAATTCCTATTACTCATGTTACTTGCCCTTGCAAATGATGTAGAGTCTACCTCTGGTCCTCCAACAGATTCCATTCCTAGCCTTCCAGCTAAAAAATGCCTCTCCTTTGTGCACTGTAATATCTGCAGCTTACTACCAAAAATCAATGCACTGCAAGCACGGTGTTTACATTACAAGCCCAAAATCATTGTGCTCTCTTAATCGTGGCTAACCACAAAAATACTTGACTCTGCCATTGCAATACATGAATATTCATGCCATAGAAATGACAGAGCAAAAAGAGGAGGGGGCATTGTAATTTATGTTGACAACTGCATAAAGTTCACCACCTTACAAAACTTTAGCCCTCCTGCCACCTTTGATTTCTTTTCTGGCACAATTGAGATCCCGTGCAGTAAATAAATCATTGTTGCAGGAATCTACCGCCCACCTAGCTCTCCAGTGCATTCCCTTTCTGACATAGCCCATCTCCTTAGTGAAACCATAGTTTAAAACCCAATAGTGAACTGTTGGTCTTTGGAGATTTTAATATTGATTGGCTGAATCCTAAAAATAGTTCTTGCTCGCTGTTTAAGACTTTGCAGCTAACACAATTAATCTCCTCCCCAACTCGCAAAAACATTAAAAGCCATAACCATACTCTGCTCGATTGGATTCTCTCCACTTCTCCTGATAGAATCCAGGAAGCAGGTGTTCTCCCTAACAGTTTCAGTGACCACTGCTTAGTGTACTTCATGCACAAAATAAAGGCTACCAAATCCTCTCCCAAGATTAAAACAAGGTCCTTCAAAAAATTTAATCTTGAATCCTTTCTAAATGACATCAAGAACCTCCCATGGCACAGGTTAAACCTTATCCCAGATCTAGACAGTGCAGTTGAATTCTTTCAGTCTGAACTCCTACAAGTTTGGAATTTGCATGCCCCGCTGAGTGAAGTGAGAGTAAAAAGGGCACATATGAACTGGATCACAGCTGACCTCATTCAAATGTACCAGTTTAGTGATTTATTGTGGTCAAAGTTCAAGCGTACTGGCTCTATGAATGATCACTGTGCATATAGACAAGGGCGAAATATATGCACAAAAATTTTTTTTTACCAAGGCCAAATATTTCTGTGAAAATCTGAACAATAACATATCAAACCCTAGAAACTTTTGAAAAGTCATAAATAACTTACAAACTCCCCCAATCCACTCTCAACCCTCCACTGTCAAAGTGGACAGCCAAACCCTACAACTTTCCTTAGATGTAGCAAATGCCTTTAGCAATTATTTTGTCAGGTGCTCCACCACCCTGATTGCCAAGCTAATAAATGACACACATCCTGAAACTACAAATGTGGATCAGGCCTCACTAAATTTGCAAAGACCCAATATAGAGAAAGTCAATTTTAGACCTGTACTTATAATTGTCATTAAGAAAAACCTTAATAATCTAAAAATGAAAAAAAAAACAGTCTGCACCTGATCAAATCCCAGCAATGCTGTTGAAGCGGGAAAATGCTAAACCTGTTACAACCCTAATTAACGAATCCTTGGCGTCTGGATACATACTCAAACTTCGGAAGACTGCGAGAGTAGTGCCTATCCATAAAAGTGGTGACACTACTTTGGCTTCTAACTATCGCCCAAAATTATTGCTCCCAGTATTGTCAAAAATTCACCCATATGCAACTATGTGAGCATTACCAACAATCTAACTATCTGACCCCTGATCAATCAGGTTTTCGCCCGAATCACTCCACTACAACTGCCCTCAAAAATTTTTCAATGACATCCATAACTGGAGCTATTTTCCTTGATTTTTGAAAGGCCTTTGACACAGTAGAACACGACATTCTACTGCACAAACTAAAAAACACACGTATTGGTGTTCATCCGCTAAACTGGTTTCAATGATATGTATCGAAACGATCACAAAATGTGTCCATTTCTGACAGCGACTCCCTCCCTCTCCCAGTCACGTGTGGTGTTCCCCAAGGTTCCATTCTCACCCCCTTACTATTCACATTATTTATAAATGATCTGCCTAATGTCTGCAAATCCTCAAATGTACACATGTACACTGACAACACAGTAATCTATGCAAGCAAATCCGATATATCACAGTGCTACAAGACCAGTTCACAGAGGTCGAAAAGTGGATAAAAAAAAACAAACTCTTCCTAAACACTGACAAAACTGTCACAATGATCTTTGGAACAATACCTAAATTACACACATTACAAAATTCCCATCTATCAATCAAAGCAAAATCAAATAGCACACTGACCGCAGTCCACTTTTTCAAATACTTGCGTATGTTGTTAAACCCCAACCTATCTTTTGGCCTCCACATAGAAAAACTTGCATCTAAACTTTATCCAAAACTAGGTGCCCTGTACTTAAACAAATCCTGCCTAAGCCCTACAGTAAAGGAGAAGTTTGTACAACAAATGCTGATGCCAATCATTGAAAATCATTGTATAACTCGTTCTGCCGTTTTGTGCTACAATATAATTACATCACCCACTATTGTGACATAGAAACATAGAAAAATAGAAACATAGAATGTGACGGCAGATGAGAACCATTCGGCCCATCTAGTCTGCCCAATTTTCTAAATACTTTCATTAGTCCCTGGCCTTATCTAATAGTTAGGATAGCCTGATGCCTATCCCACGCATGCTTAAACTCCTTTACTGTGTTAACCTCTACCACTTCAGCTGGAAGGCTATTCCATGCATCCACTACCCTCTCATTAAAGTAATACTTCCTGATATTATTTTTAAACCTTTGTCTTCTAATTTAAGACTATGGCCTCTTGTTCTGGTAGTTTTTCTTCTTTTAAATATAGTCTCCTCCTTTACTGTGTTGATTCCCTTATGTATTTAAATGTTTCTATCATATCCCCCCATCTCGTCTTTCCTCCAAGCTATACATGTTAAGATCCTTTAACCTTTCCTGGTAAGTTTTATACCGCAATCCATGAACCAGTTTAGTAGCCCTTCTCTGAACTCTCTCTAAGGTATCAATATCCTTCTGAAGATACGGTCTCCAGTACTGTGTACAATACTCCAAGTGAGGTCTCACCAGTGTTCTGTACAATGGCATGAGCACTTCCCTCTTTCTACTGCTAATACCTCTCCCTATACAACCAAGCATTCTGCTAGCATTTCCTGCTGCTCTATTACATTGTCTGCCTACCTTTAAGTCATCAGAAATAATCACCCCTAAATCCCTTTCCTCATATGTTGAGGTTAGGACTCTATCAAATATTCTGTACTCTGCCCTTGGGTTTTTACGTCCAAGATGCATTATCTTGCACTTATCCACATTAAATGTCAGTTGCCACAATTCTGACCATTTTTCTAGTTTACCTAAATCATTTGTCATTTGGCTTATCCCTCCTGGAACATCAACCCTGTTACATATCTTAGTATCATCAGCAAAAAGACATACCTTACCATCAAGACCTTCTGCAATATCACTAATAAAAATATTAAAGAGAATGGGTCCAAGTACAGATCCCTGAGGTACCCCACTGTTGACAAGTCCAAGCTTCGAATATATTCCATTGACTACAACCCTCTGTTGCCTGTCACTCAGCCACTGCCTTACCCATTCAACAATATTGGAATCCAAACTTAAAGATTGCAGTTTATTGATAAGCCTTCTATGTGCAACAGTGTCAAAAGCCTTACTGAAATCTAGGTAAGCAATGTCTACTGCACAAATCTAGGTAAGCAATGTCTACTGCACCACATGCTAAGAGAACTAAACTGGCTGTCACTAGACATGTGCAATTTTTTCGTTTCGAATGTAAATTCGTACAAATTTCATGCAATTCAGACATTCGGATGCTTACGAATGTCCAAAGTGCTGAAGTCCCGAAGCAGCAAAGATCCGAAGTGAAGCAGTTCGGTAGTTCGGAAGTGCCGAAGCTTCAAAGTGCCGAAGTGATTCAGATTTCTGAAAAGTGGCAAAACAAGAGAGAGGGAGGGAAACTTACATGAATGATGACAGGAATCTTGACCAATAAGCTAATTCCTTTTGGGGAATGTAATGCTAACTTGCCCAATCCGGTTTCACGATTCCCTGTCCAATGAAATAAGCAATAGACATGTGCAATTCATTTCATTCCAAATGTACATTTGTACGAATTTCATGTAATTCCAACATTCAGATGCTTACGAATTTTCGAAGTGCCAAAGTTCCCGAGGTGACAACTTTTGGCAGTTCCGAAGTGCCGAACCAAAACGAATGCCATTGGTCCGAATTTGCGAGGCAGACTAATTATTTTACTTAACTGAATTTCCGAACCGAAACAAATATTTTGCCCATGCACATCCCTAGCAGTCGCTGGAATCCAGACTCACCCTTCATCTTTTCAGCCTTTTCTGGGAAGCACCCACCCACCTGAGCAGAATGCTCTCCCAGACTGTTCCCACCTCCTATAACCTTTGATTAAGTACCAGTACTTTATTTAGTCTACCTCAATACAAATGGAAAGCAGCCCGATTCTCATTTTCCTACAGAGCACTGCAATTATGGAACGACCTCCTGCACACTTTCAAATCTTGCCGAGGCCTAAAATCCTTTAAGAGATCCCTCTCTACATATCTCAAAACAGAATGCACCTGTCGTGGTTGATTATATATTTCCTACCTGTTGTATGTTAAGGACCAGGGCTCTTTTAACACTTTTGTGGTGTTTGTGTTTAGCTGTAATTTTACTCTCTCTCATTTAATGTTCACATACAAGTTATATATTGTTTTTTTCAGGACAAAAAGGGCTTTCTTTACATACCATTATTTGTATCATGTCTTATAATTTACTTAAAAAAATAATAAAATATGGTGAAAAATTGAAAAGAAAAACATGTTTTTTTACTTTTGCTTGAAAACTCTTTTACTTACCTAAATAAAAAAACTGCTAAATAGATTCAAAATTTTGTCTTGATTTTAAAAACACCCAGTGTTTACCTGCTTTTTTTTCTTTTTTTTTGCAAGTTATAGGGCTAAAAGTACAAATAGGAAATTGGTGTTTCAAAATATATATTTTTAAAATGTATCAATAGTGACGTTGTAAGACTATTATCTGTCATTAATCTCTGAATCACACCTCACATGTACATATTTTTTTAAAGTAGACAACCCAGGGTATTCAATATGGGGTATGTCCAGTCTTTTTTAGTTGCCACATAGTCACAAACACTGGCCAAAGTTAGCGTTGATATTTGTTTGTGTGTGAAAAAAGTAAAACACTAAATTGAACGCTAATTTTGGCCAGTGTTTGTGACTAAGTGGCTACTAAAAAAAGACTGGACATACCCCATTTGCAATACCTTGGGTTGTCTTCTTTTGCAAATGGTATGCCATGAAGGGGGTAATTCTCATTCCTGGGATACCATACGCTCTCTAAGGCAACATAACCATCCTGGCAATTTTCAATGAAAAATATTTGACCCTTATATTTGACCCTGTAACTTTAAAAAACGCTATAAAACCTGTACATGGGGGGTACTGTTATACTCGGGAGACTTTGCTGAACACAAATATTAGGGTTTCAAAATAGTAAAACGTATCACAACAATTATATCATTAGTGAAAGTGCCGTTTGTGTGTGAAAAATGCAAAAAAAGTCACTTTCACTTACAATATCATCGCTGTGATATGTTTTACTGCTTTGACTCACTTATATTTGTGTTCAGCGAAGTCTCGAGAGTAAAACAGTACCCCCCGTGTACAGGTTTTAGGGTGTCATAGACAGTTACAGGGTTAAATACAGTGCAAGCAAATTAAATTCTCTGGACTTTTCAGAGTTGTCAGGCAGATCCCTCAAATTGCAATCAATAAAATTACTTAATTATGTAAAAATATTACATAAATACGCACGTAGAATTTAAAAATATATATGCATATTTATATATTTGAAGTCTACGTGTATATTTATGAAATTATTTATGTAATTTTGTATATGAATATATATATTTCGTATTATTTTGATTTATTTATATATACATAGATGTATCTATAATTTCATTCTGTGTATTTTGATATAAATATATATATATATATATTAATATCAAAATATATATATATATATATATATAAATAAATAAATATCAAAATACAGTTAGAATAAAATTTCATATAGATATATAATTTTTTTATTTTTATTAATATTTTTACGTTTCTTTAATTTATTTTAATTTACTTATTATTTGTATTTTATAATAATATATACAATATATATCGTTATTATATATATTATGTATATATGCGTGTAATTTAATTATAAGTGTATTTTTATATTGATATATGTATATATCAATATAAAAATACACTTAATATGACATTATATATATGATATATTGGAAGGCATGGCCTGAAGTTGTGGGAGGGTCTATAGACCTACTTAAGGGACTCCCCCCTTCCCCTACTTACCTTCTTTGGTCTAGACGAACAGCGGTGATACTCGTCGGCTTCTTCCCTTCCGGCTTCCTGTTTCGTTACGTCACTTCCTGTGAGATGCAGCGCCTTTGTGACGTCACTCCGTGAGAACCCGGCGCATGCCCAGCACCTCCACACCAGCTCCCCAGCCCGACCGACTCCCCAGCTTGACGGGGGGAACCATACTCGCTCGGGCAGCCCCACAGCATGGGCGGGAGCAGGCTCAGAGACTCCTTTACCATGAGGAGTCCCTGTTCCCGCCGGGCCGCCGTCATTACACAGGTTAAGGGGGAAGGTGGGCTGGTTGTCTGGGTAGACTCACCGCACGGGCAGGAGCAGGCTCAGAGACTCCTTCTCTCGGAGGAGTCCCTGTTTTCCCACCGTTCCGCCATTTCTCACGGGTTAAAGGGGGAGGGAGGGCGTTGTGCTGGTCTGGCGCTGGCTGACTCCTAGTTCAACCCCAAGGACCACCAAATGTGGGGTTACAGGTCACACAAGACAGCAAATCAAAGTTTGTCTCTGTTACAATGAGAGCATGTAATTTTGGTTAAATGCTTTGTTTGCTCTGTATATTATTTGTTGCAAGTGGACACTCATGTTAAATACATATATATGTACTATATGCTTTACAGGTATAGCAGTTATAATGGTATATGCATACTTACTGGTGGTTAGATACTGTCATACTATATCTGCATCATTAGTTTTACTCTTTTAAGTTTTGAGATAACCAATCCCCGTTGATGTTAAGAGAACATTGCTGCTGGGAGCATGTATCTGTATGGGGGTCGGTGCTTTCTGCAGTCACCAAAAAAGTTTCTCAGATGGCACAGGTGACTGCAGGGAGTACGGCTTATGTATAGAGTTATGCTCCTTTTTAGTGTCCACCCTATCGCCTGCTCCCGGTTACGAGGCTGGGAATCTATAACCTCTAGACGCTGCTTACTCTCAGTTATACAGTCTTATGTGTAATGTCTAGTGATGTACCGAACGGTTCGCCAGCGAACGGTTCCCGGCGAACATAGCATGTTCGCGTTCGCCACGGCAGGCGAACATATGCGCGGTTCGACCCGCCCCCTATTCATCATCATTGAGTAAACTTTGACCCTGTACCTCACAGTCAGCAGACACATTCCAGCCAATTAGCAGCACACCCTCCCTAGCAGACCCTCCCACCTCCTGGAAGGCATCCATTTTAGATTCATTCATTAGCTCATAAGATAGGGAAAAGCATAGCTAGGTTAGGGATAAGGGTATGCTTTTTTTTTATTTATTTTTTCTATGTAATGTAAATGCACTTAGTT